>JAHWFP010029312.1:4402-16696 GCA_023313725.1 Lithobius niger
AGAGCAATGCCAAATTGCAAACCATCTCATGGAGGTGCTCGTAGTGCAAAGGTTCCACTATGAAGTTTCAATGAATCACTGCCAACACGGAGTACAGGAAGCAGTGGTTGTCCATCCTGTTCTCCACGTTCGTAACGAACTGGCACTTCTTCCTCACTTGGTTCGCTCTTTTTGGTTGTTTAGGAAGGTCTCTTGCTGGCAACTTGATGCGTGCCATAGATTTGTGTGGTCACACCATGGTTATTGTCGATTTCGTTTTTAGGTTTCGAGTAATAACAGTCAGGACACATGGCTACAGAACCATTACTTTAAAAAAATGAACGGTGATGTGGCTCTGATTTTTAATTTGAGTGTTCTTTGCGAATTTTTAAAGTTTTTTCATTTGTGATTCATCTAGAAATTCATTAGGGTTGTGTCCCCCCCCCTCCCCCTTCCATTTCGTCATTTTCTTGTGCAGTGAATTTCGTCTTTGATATTCTTGCTTTATTTCTATTGATTTAGCTGAAAATTAGCCGTCAGCCAGCCGAATTTATAGCTAGCTGGTGGTGGCCATATAATGTGTGGCTAACTTCAATTTAGCCGAAATATCTATTAAGCCGGCTGAAAATGACAAAATAATGCGTCTGAGGGGTATACCCTGTTGGCGACATCTGGGAGTGTGCTCGATGAGACCCCGTTAGGAGGCGAACTCTTCACCGCAAAACGAGCAGGTAAAGGTGGTGTTTGCGGACATTTTCGAATCCAGAAACAAGGATTGAAAACTAAATGTACACTCTTCCTGTTTACATATGAAAAAAATTTTATATGTTTTAAGAATGGATTGAATGAACTTAGAAACATGGTGGAGATATTCTGTCGATGTAAATTGGGAAGCGAGAGGCGGCGTGGTGATGCTCTCTCGACTAAATCCAAACTGGAAAGATAGCGTGCGGGAAAAGGTCTTAGCTTTTATATGGATCAACCGGAAATTGCACCACAACCGGAAATGACGTGATCGAATAGAATGTTCTAGAACGTTCCAGCATGCATTACGTCACGGTCGATGTAGTACACCATGTCCGGTTGATGTAGTACGTCATTTCCGGTTATCGACCAAACTGTTGAACATAACCCCGCCACTTAACCAGGTAACTGGTCTTTACCCCCGCATTCTGCGTCTTTAACACCAGAAACCGGTCCGGTACCCGCGTCTTTGCAAACCTGCTTGTAGAACCTGCCTGCGACAACCTTTCCACCGTAATCCCTCAAGGTGTACGTGACGGGACTCGTGTTCCACACTTTGCCCACCGCGTGTACCTCTTTCGTCCAGTTCTGCAGGTAACCCTTATCAAACGTGCCTTTGACGCTGGATATTATCACCTCATCCCCGACTTTAAACTTGAGTTTACTCGCGGGACGATTCGACGCTCCAATGACCCGTGGAACGGTAATACCAGCAACCGCGTCTTTCGGTCTAGCCGCGATCGTCCTGTGGATGGATCCGTTGTACTGGTGTAGAAGTGGGGTAATCAGGTCGAGCCACCAGTAGCTTCCCCTGTGTGTGAACTCGCGCCACACAGCCGTCTTCAGGGTCTGGTTGAAGTGTTTGATCACGCTAGCCTTGGTCTCGGAAAAGGAGCGGTAGTGGTTGATACCGTACCGTTTCGTCAGGGCTGCGAATCGGGAGTTGAAGAATTCCTTCCCCTTGTCCAATTGCAGGTGTCTGGGCCTGGACGAGACCAGTATCTTCTCGAAGGGGGGTCACAACGTTGCCCATACTCTTGGATTTGATGGGTTCCGCCCGGGCGAACTTACTACACGTCTATCTGCGTGAGCAGGTACAATACTGTGCAAAAAAAATGACCGATTTCGTTATACGGAGGGATTCAACAATGCTCTCAGAAATGATTGTTAAAACGTCGTGATGGTCAAAGGGTCAAAGGATTTTAGCGAGCGTTAACCGCACCCGGTCATCTGCCCGACGAAGCCCTAAGGCCCTATGGTCGTGATGGTCGGCAGGATGGCAACAAAGGGACGATGAGATTTTGTCTAAACAATAAGTGGGGCAAGCCATTGCTGGCCCTATTACAGCGCTCATTGTATGAAATTCGCAGAAAGAGGTAGCAATTACTTAGAAAACAAAACTGAGTGGATGCAATAGTAATTACAAAACCATTACGAATTATGGTTATTATTAATATTTCTTAGTATTGCCCTTGTATAACAAAATATTGCATCACGTTGATAATTAAAATTTAATTAAAGCTTCTAAATATTAATACGCTAGACAAAGAAACACAATGGAGCAAACATTCGTTTATTATAAATATTTACAGCTACTTTTATTAGTTTCATTATTTTCGTTTTGATGGTCATGTTGGCTGAGCAGTGGAAGAGCTCAGCCTAGTTGTTCAAGAGGCTGATCTGGTCGATGACTGGACAGGGGACTCTCGCAGACTTTCTGGTTGTGCCAACGAGAGCAGTGTGACAGACTGCCAGGCTCCTTCAGCGGCTATGGGATCTATTCTGGACATCAACTCTGACACCTGCTATGTTCGAAGGTTTCCAGGGTTTAATCCCAGAGATTGCCACTTCACTAGACTTTCTTTCGCTTACAAGGTTTAGAATTAAGTCGTTTCTTCTTTACAAACAGTTTGTTTCACCTAACAGAAGGATAAAAGAAATTTGAAACATAAAAATAAATAGTAAATTTGTTGGAAATAAAGAATAAATCACCAGTGTTGCCAACTGTGGATCAAAGACAAGCCGTGCGTAGCACGGGCTTCCTCTAGTAAACAATAAATTAACATGTAAAGGGTAAACGAAGGAACCAGTCTGCATTAAATACTTACCTTCGTGAGAATACAAGATACATTAATTTGAGAAAGAAGCCAACTCCCTGACTCTAACTCTAACCCCGGACTTCCCGCTGTAACCAATGTGCTACTGGGGCATATCCTGGCTACAGGCTCCAGCCCTGTTCAGTCTTTCAGTGTTACAATAGGTTTGCTTATTATATTTATTATTTATTAGAAAGATTCAACCGATTAATCAGCATAATATTTTCCCGTCCACCCCTTGTTCTAAGCAGTTGATGTTGCAAAAATCTGGGTGCCTGTTTTTAAAATTCAACACATTTGGATCTGAGTGGGAAAGGAAATCGTAACGAGTTAAAATTACCCACGAATGCTAGGCATAATTCTAAAAATGTTGCTTGATGGGAAGAAAAAGGTTTGTAAAGATAACTATAAATGCACACAAGAAACTCTCTGAAGCAGTGGCATGTCATGCCACTTGTTTTTGTAACGATATAAAGAGCCGCTTTTCTCGATTACTTTTCCTCTACTTCATAAGATTGTGCATATCAGACTACACAACATTTCATTTAAACTTGTAAAGGTTTGGCTGATTTCTTCTTTTTTCTTCAAGAAACTAATTACTAGCTTTCATGTCACAAATGACTGCTGTAAAGCATAGCATTATAATTTGTTATATGCTGTTAATCTTTTGAATTTTTTTAAGGTGACTCCAACCGAATGCACAATATTCCGGTAGGGGGGAATCGAGGCTTAATGGAATGTCGAGAGCTAGGTCATTAGCACTAACCTCAGTTACAGTTCAGTGGCCGTTGATGCCACTGCGCCACACAATACAAAGATGTTAACTAAACCCCAAATCTAGAATGAAATCGGTTTCTTTTTTCCAAAAACTGGTATTGCTTGCTAGATGCAATGGCCGTCGATCTTGAAATAAAATAAATTTTAGACCAGTACGAATCATATTTCGTGATGATAGCTACAAAGAACAAGAAGTATGGTCAAATATCGCACTGTAAACATGGATAATTAATATTTAATTAATGTTTCTAAATGTTAATAGAACAAACGAAGCAACACACTGGCGCCAACATTTGTTATTAATATTTAGAGTAAATTTCCTTTCATTACTTTCATTAATTTCATTTCTTTGACTGGTCATGGTGGCTGAATGGTGGTAAAGCTAAGCTTTGTTACCTGAAGAAACTGATCTGGCCGTCAACTGGAAAGGGGACCCCAGCAAAGTCCATTCCAGTCTAGGCCGACCATGCTAGTATAAGAAACTATCAGGTCTTCAACGGATATGAGACCTATTCTGAACATTATCGCGACCTCTTTCCATTTTCCAAACATTGTTTTGTTTGTTAGACCATGCACTGCGAATCATATTGCGCAAAAATAGAAAGAACAAGAAGTCTAGTAAGGCCAAATATGGTGTCATACAGATCGTTCAAATTTGTTAATATGTGTAAATATTAATAGGAAAATCTAAGAAATACAAGCATGCCTAAATTTACTTAATACTTGGCTAATATTTACAGGTAATTTCGTTTCACTAGTTTAATTAATTTCATTTAGTTTCTGTGGTCATCATTGCTAAGCGATGACTGAGTTGGCCTAGTTGCTGAAGAAAATGATCTGGTCGATGACATGAATAGAACCCTGGCAAATTCCCTGCCAGTCACTGCCCACCATACTAGTGTAAAAGATTATTAGGCTTCTTTAGCGGCTATGGCATAGATTTTGGCTTATGCAGGGCATTATCTCGGCCCCCTGCTCTGATCGGGCCTGCTTAATCCATTTTGGGTCTGATATTACTACTTTATGCGGTAAAAACTTGGTGGGTTCCGTTGCCTATGGAGTTTTGTATGATTATTATTTCGTCTGTTAGTGTGTTGGCACATTACCACCTTGATACACGAGTCAATAAATTAATATTTCACTAATAATGGTAAAAAAAATAGTAAGTAAACCATTAGCATAAATTTTGAAATTTGTTTTAGAAGTGAAAATACCGGGATGAGGTGGTGGGGTGGGAAGCAGCTTTCAATATTAAACAATAGTTTATGCAGAAATTTCCCCTGAGAGGAGGGCAAACTTAGGGATTAGAACCAGGATACCTCCAATCTTTTTGTGTTGACAATCTTGTTGTTGTGTTGTTGTAATCCAGAAAAGTCTCACAGAAACCTAACTGGCAAGTAGAGCAGAGACTTTTGCCACAGTTACCACCCAGTTCAGCTTACCTTTAACAGTGAGGCTTAGCTCTCTCAGTCGTCAGGCACCAAGACCATTCTCCGGTAGTATGCCCATCCAGATATCTCACGACAGATAGGTTTGAACAATAAGATAAATTTTAATTTAACTTACTTAACCCGAATGACGCTTCTCATTATTCGTCTTCCAAAATAAACTATTACAGCAGCAATGAAAACTCGAGTAGAGTTTTTATTGAGAGCGATAAACCCCTTCTGGGAATTTCTACCCTATAGTAAATGATGAGAGAGACGACTTCTGGAGTAATTCAAACGGAAAACCTATGATCTTTGACATGCTACACTTGAAATAAATATTCAGGGCAAGTCATAACAATGGTAAGCCATAACAATGAACTTAGAAGCGTAGAGTTTGATTATTGGCAGATAGGCTGGTGGAGATTTTTAAAAATGTGCTGAGTTTTACGTTCATAAGGCATTTTGGGGTAAAAGCTGGGAACAAGTGTTTTTAACCTAAGTAAGGTATGCCGAATCCGAATCTGCCTGTCCCCAAAAGATATTTGGTCAATAACTGGCCGAAAATGCCGGAAAATGCCCGAAAATGCCTGAGAATGCCTGTAATGTCCAAAATATAAATATTTTGTTAAAAAGATGTATTACAAAAATGTTCAGAATATCATTCTCCACAAAACATTTCCCATCAATTGGTTTGTAGAGGCAACAGTAGAGCGTCAAAAGCAGAAAATAACCTGAAAAATGTTTGAAAAATACCCAAAAATGCCCGAAAATGCCTGTAATGACCAAAATATAAATATTTTGTTAAGAAGATGTATTACAAAAATATTCAGAATGTCATTCTCGACAAAAAATTTCCCTCAATTGGTTCGTAGAAGCAACGGTAGAGCATCAAAAGCAGAAAATAACCATTACACATTGTTGCGGTTATTGTGATAAACATGTGTGTAGCATTATGTCCGAGTCTCTTAATTTTTAGCTACTGTAGATAAACGAATTAGGTTTGAAACGTTCGAAAGATGTAGTTGATACCTTCCGAATGCTTCAAACTGCACTCATGGTGAAAAGTTACAATCTCGAATGCAATACTATGTTGACCACGGTAGCACATACAGTATAAGGTATAAACTCGGATTCAGCAAACTCTACATAATTAAAAATGCTGTTATCCTGCTAGTGTAGATGGAGATAGTGAGGAAGAAAACAGCACTGGATATACAATTTTACTTACAGACGAGGTTAAAATAAAGGTAATTACAATACAGATAAATTACAGTAACCTTTTATATTACATGTGTTACGGAAATCGGGTTAGGAGATTCTTGCATGTCATGACATCCTGGGTGTCCGTGCACTTACAAACTAGGGTACACAATTTAAACTTGCTACATGTGTATTGCAGTATCTTGCAACTAGTTTTATAATGGCAAGAGATCATCTCTATGCACAGTTCGTCATCAGTATATGAGCATGGTATCCCTCATCATTCCTTCATCTACAGTCTGATGGCTTTGGAAGAAGTGATTATGCACAATTTGCAAGCTTCTAGACCATACTCTGATAATGGACTCATGTTGTATGGAATCTCAAAGCATCGTGTGTGGGTAGGGTGAGAGGGCGGGGGGTAGCAGTGCTTCAGGCTTATTGGTGTTCGGGAACAGCATGAAACAAGCCTTGCTGACTGTGTCCACATGATCTGGCACATTGTACACCTTACAGTGAAATTTCTCCTGTGACTTGCGTTAACTCACCAACTCCAAGACCGCACTGAGTAACTCACTGTGTTCTTTAATACCCAATACATGGTTTTCTTCGAGTAACCAGCTAGGAATGATGTTGTGTCGCACCCGAATAATGCGTGGTAGGACAGAAGGCGTTGATGACCCAAGTTGGAGGAAGTTTGCTGTAAACTTGCCGAGTTGGAATAAATCCAGGATGTTTCAAAGTACCAGTTTCCATTCAGAGCTCTTTCAAATGCAGCTGCTCTACGTGCACAGTAACAAGTAATAGTACATCTCTCTTTAGCCCTGACAACAATGGTCTCAGCAACATAGTGTATAGCGTGGAGAATTAGAAGGGTATGCCTCCTGATGCATTGCTCGTAACATTTCCTCGTTTTGTAGCGGTTTGTTGCTTCTGTCATCTTGTTCCTCCAGGAAGAATAAAGCAGATTTGGCACAGTTTTGATCGGAGGAGCTGATGCAACAAGCTCCCACAGATAAGGGTAATGCACGAGGAGGTCGATATCCGGCTAATTCTCCACACTATACACTGTGACGCAGACACCATTGTTGTTAGTGCTAGTGATACAGATGTATATTTACTTCTTGTTGCCCATGTAGAGCAGATGCAATACAAAGAGCTCTGGATGGAAACTGGTACTTCTAATTAAACATCTAAGATTTATTCCAATTCAACAAGTTCATAGCAAACTTCCTTCAACTTGGGTCAGCAAGTCCTTCCATCCAACCACGCATTATTCGGATGCGACACGACACCTTTCCTAGCTGGTCTATCAAAGAAAACCATATATGGGGTTTTTGCGAACACAGTGAGATACTCAGTGCTGTCTTGGAGTTGGTGAGTTAACACAAGACACATTTTTTGCAATGGAAAAATTTTTCTGTACGTTGTACAATGTGCCAGACCATGTGGACACAGTCAGCAAGGTGCACTTCATGCTGTTCTCCAAAGCCAATAAGCCTGAAGCACTACCCCTCACCCTCTGCCCACAAACGATGCTTTGCAATGCCATACAACGTGAGCCCATTATCGGAGTATGGTCTGGGATTTTGCAAATTATGCTTAACCTGGTCTTCCAAAGCCATCAGGCTGTGGATGGTGGAATGATGAAGGATACCATGTTCCTATTCTGATGACGTACTGTGCATAAACATGATCTCTTGCCATTGTAAAACTGGTTGCAAGATACTGAAATGCACATGTTGCAAGTTTAAACTGTGCACCATAGTGTGCAAGTGCACAGACACCCAGGATGCCATAACATGCAAGAATAGACTACCCTGGTTTCCGAACATGTGTAACATAAAAGGCAAACTGTAATTTATCTATATTGTAGTTATCTTTATTGTAAACTCGTCTATAGGTAAAATTGTATACCCAATGCTGTTTTATTCCTCACCATCTCCATCTACACTTGCAGGATAACAGAATTTTTAGCGTATGTAGAGTTTGCTGAATCCGAGTTTATACCTTATACTGTATATGCTACAGTGGTCAACATTGTATTGTGTTAGAGGTTGTAACTTTTTAGAGGTTGTAATTTTTTAGAGGTTGTAACTTGAGTGCAGTTTGAAGCATTCGAAAGGTATCAACTACATCTTTCGAACGTTTCAAACCTAATTCGGTTATATACATAAGGTAAAAATTAAGAGACTCGAACATAGTGCTACGCACATGTTTATCGTACTGACTGCAATAATGTGTAATGTTTTTTTTCTGCTTTTGATGCCCTACCGTTGCTTATACAAACCAATTGATGGGAAATGTTTTGTGGAGAATGATATTCTGAACGTTTTTGTAATACATCTTTTTAACAAAATATTTATATTTTGGTCATTACAGGCATTTTCAGGCATTTTCGGGCATTTTTCGGGCATTTTTCGGCATTTTCGGCCAGTTATTTACAAAATATCTTTTGGGGACAGGCGGATTCGGATTCAGCATACCTTAGTTAGGTTAAAAATACTTGTTCCCAGCTTTTACCACAAAATGCACTACTCTGCTGAATTTCTGTCTACGTCCACCTGTCTACAAACCCTTGAGAGAAGGGATGTACAGACGCATGTTGGATTGAGTCTGTTACCCAATGTTGACGTAAACATTGACGAGAACGTGATTGTTTGGATTGACAAGAACGCGTGTGTTTGGGTTGAAGAGGACGTGAGCGAGGGTCCGAGTTGACGTGGACGAGCGATTTTGTTCTTCAATAAAAAACCATGGCAACTCAGCATCGCCCGGACCAGTTCTCCAAACAGTTCGAGGCTTTAAAACAGCGTCTCAAGCAAAAATTCCTCGACGCGAAATTTGAAACGGCCACTGAGTCGGAGCACCTGACGAAGAGTTTCAAACCGATCGCGGACCCTATCCGAGAGCAGACCAAACTCTGAGCGATAGACAGCAAAGAGGCGGCCACTCAAAGGCAGCTCCCGATCAAAGAGTTGCTGCTATGGAAGCTGGGCAACAGAAACAACACATACAGAGGGCATTGGAAGCCACGACCGGTCCTGGGTATAATAGGGAGGAAGATGGAGGAGACCGTGCAACTAGGACTACTAGTATCTGAGCATGTTCGCCACTAGGGAGATCGTCACAGACCCCACTTTCGGTATAAGGTATGACCCGGAAACTAAAAACTTCAAGATAGGTTCCTCGGACGTGGATTTCGAAGGGAACGACGTGGTAGTGGGAGGGAAAAGTACAGGGGCACCTAAGAGTTGTGGCAGTGGATCATGCTCAAGAACTCTCGTAAATCGACCAGCGATCACCCGAGTCTGTTGGATTATCACGATATTCTCAGGAGAAGTAGCGCGGTCTACAGAGACCACGATCCCAAGTCTAAGAGACTGAAATCGAGCGCCGGTTACAAGTACGCGACCTTTATTAAACTGTTGTTTGGCAAGGGAAAAGGGCCCCAGCAACCTATTCGACAAGGGGAAGGATACGCAACATGCGTTAAGTGGCCGGCTCGATGAGGGGAAGGATACGGTTTTAAAAAGACCCGAACGATCTGTGTAAAAGACTGATACTGATCAGTGCTTTGAGACATGCTGGGAACACCTCGCTAAACCAGGATATAGTTCAATTTTACACGGAGTTGAGAGCTAACGGTCTTTTATCGCATGCCGAGCACAGGAAGTTGATCGAAGGGTTTGGGAGATGTTAGAAAAATAACCTATAAAGGACTAAAACGCACTTTTAAAAGCCCAAGACCATTCGAAACACTTTCGTTTAGTGCGACGTATGGGGAATGATGCCTTCCTCAAACACTGCGGATTTCACCACCAAGTTTTCGACTCCTCTACTGCTCGCAGACAATGCGGAGGGATGGGAGATCACCCTGGTTAACTTGGAAACGTACAACTCCATTCGAATGTGAAAGGATTCGACTCGGACACGTTTAGGAACAGCCACAACAACGGCAGGAAATGGGCGAAACTCATCATCCCGGAAGGTTCCTACGAATTAGAAGAGATAGAAAAATACGTCTACGGGGAGCTGAAGAAGCGTTAGTACTGGGATGTCCCAACGACTAGTCGGGTTACTTGCACATACTCTTATTGTTACACAATGGTAAAAATGCATAAAATACCCACTTCGGTTTTTGTATAATGGAGCTTAAGCATAATTTTCTTTAAACATGATGGGAAAAGAGCACAGTTAATTTTGGACATAATACCGAGAAAGCCAAAGATTATCCATGCATTTTCTAATAAACGCATACAGAAACTTGTACACATCTAAAGTTGGATATAATGGGAATAGGGCATAATTTTGGGAAACATTTTTAAAAGTTCAATATTTTTACAAATTTATATTTTTTTATGTCTTGTGAATATAATGCGTTGTTATTATGGGACGGCTGCATAAAATTATGCTTTGTTCCCGTTTTACTTTACTCGTAAGCCTCTGTATGCATATTAGGACTCTATGCATATACATTATGCTTCCGTCCCATTATAAACACAGTACAGTAGTGTTTAGATATAATGGGATTTATGCATAATCACCCTATGTCTAAACGGACTATAAACTGCTTATGCATAAATTCCGGTATATCTAAACTTATCAAATGCCTAAATCCCATTTATGCCTAAACAATTATGTACTGTGTTCATAACGGGACGAAAGGATAACTGACTTACTTACTGCGTAATAGCCTTTTCATTAACGAATAGAGAGGAATGAGAGCGCAGTATTATGGAAGTTAAGCTTAATTTTATGCAATAGTCATTATTAAGAAAAGAAAAAGAAAATAGTGTATTTAGCAGCTGTTACTCATAATACCTAGCGTTTAGACGAATGAACAGTAGAGAAAATCGTAAACAGAAGAAGTATACAATCCGCGTTATATTACTAGAAAATAACAACCTTTCATACGTTTGCCTGAATTTCCATGAAATCAGTGTCGGACTGGCCAGGGCGTCTAGTTGGCGATCTCTGAGGGCCCAAGGGCTCAAGGGGCACCGAGCCTAGATGCAAGACCTTTAAATGTTTTGAAATTAAGTGGAAAAAGGAAGTAGGCAGGCTGCACGTTACGAGGTTTTCCCATTCATTGTTTGTGTTCCTGTTCCTCTTCCCATTCTTATTCAGTAAAAAACGGTAAAAAAAAAAGGACAACCAATTTGAATTAAGTCCAAACCTTTTTTTTTTGGCATTGATTTGTTTGGTATAACGTTAAGGTATTTTAAAATAATACCTTTTATTATGCAAATGGGGGGGGGGGGCTTTTTCATTATATACAGGGCCTGAGCGACTGAGGAGAAAGGGACAGGGGAGGACCACCCCCTCTCACCGTCCGAGAAGACAGAGTTGGCAATTTCGAGCTGTCGAGTTGCAAAATCGAATAAATTTTCACTGCAAATTCACATTTCCATAAATACTGGTTGATTACCATCATTATTCGGTCAGTTTGAAAGTAAAGTTTATGATGCGGGGTTTTTTTTTCATTAGTTTTTGCAACACTTCTGTGAAGCACGCGAGTAAATGAAACGATGCCTCTGCTCGCTTCTGGTCGCTTCCCTGCAGTTCTCCACTCAGCCACGATACTTTGGAAATTAGTTATCGTTCTTCCAAGTACAAGACTCGTCCCGAAATTGACAGCAAAAACAATCCTAAGATCCCCTAAATCAAGGGAGAAAAAATGAAAATGGAGTATGTCGATTTCAAATGTGGAAGCTTTTCTATAATAATGCCTGAGATTGTTTTGGATAAAACATGTTGCTGCTTTAAAATGTGAAAATTTTTGCAGTAATACCTATAGGCCTAATCGTCTAGGATGAACTGCGAAAAAGATTTCACTATTTTCCACCTTTCAATAGTCCATTTAAAAAAACAATTTTCTGCCTCCGGCAGGGGTTACACATTACTTCGTCATTCATTATAGCCTAAAAGTCCAAACTGAACTCGATTAATTTAATTCGCAAAAAAAAAATGTAATTTAATCACAATTAGGTTTTCCGGAAACCTGCCATCCTGAAGAAAGAATAAGAAAAATCAGCAAAATTTGCTTTACAATAATTGCAAATGTG
>JAHWFP010029318.1:0-18632 GCA_023313725.1 Lithobius niger
TTCAGCCATGTCTTTATTGAACTAGTCGATACAACGTCCGGGAGATGCCACCTGGCCCTAGAAACACTGTCACCAGAATACAGCAAGTGCATGCAATTTTACGTTTAGTTTAAGACTTAAGTTTAACTCTTCGCCATTGTTAAGTATGATACAAGGTGCCACGTCCTAAGTGTATAACAAGGAGCAATTCACAGCTAGACAGCAGGGTGATTTGGGGGAAGTGAAGTACCAGGGCACTGCAGCTGCCCTCTTTTATTACGTACGAGCACAACATCATAGGACGTCGTCAGGACGTCATACACAAGGCAATATACAATATTGTAATTATGTGGTAGCACCGAATGCTCCACCTCCGTAGCAGTTAGTAGAACTATATTTACATTTGGTTGCTAGTGCAACTCACACACACTGAAAAAACCATTCAAGTATATAATACAGCACACCAATAGTTTTCAACACAACACTCGCCTGGTGCAGCACGAATGCAAGCACATAGGCGTAATCCCGTTTAAATGCTTGGCGTGCGGCAACTCCTTTACGCACAAAATTAAATCCTCGTTGCCACTGAATAGAGTCTATAGAGTCCGGCGCCGGGAAAAAATGTACAAACACATTTCTTTTAACGAAACAAATAAGCCACATGCCTCCTTAAACAGTGAGTGTAAATTTAATAATCCTCTTGCACCTGGGAGGGAACAAGCTGTTAAGGTTAACGATATCATTGCTGCTAGATGGAATCACGGTAGATTATTACGACTTTGTTGTTGGTGACAATCTGCCTTTAACCTGCAGCATGACCATGCATATGAGCGAAGCATCATGCGCAAACGGGGTAAAGAACGTCCAAATGTTACATCTGCTAGACATTTAGAACGAACATTAATGTTATAACAGTAAATTTCGGGGTGGTCGCCGATAAAATATTCTTCAGCAAAGGTGAAGATAAAAATTTTTTGTGGTGGATGTGGCGCAAATCAGCATGCCAATATTCGGAGGACAGCGGCACCCTTCACAATGTTTAAGAATTTTGATTGGTATTTAAATAAACGTTACAAAAGAGAATTTGATTGTTTGTTAGCTGATTATTATTTCCCTTTAAAAGTGTGTAACGACCAGTGGCGGACCTAGGAATTAAGGAAGAGGGGGTGTTGTTCCACACCAGGCAGAGGGTAGAGTCTTGGGGAATGCTGTAAGCTCCCCTGGGGCAGCACCCAGTAGCTTTTAAATATTAAGACTTTTGAATAACTTTTACGGCTTCTGGAGGCATGATTTTCCGGTATCTAAAAAGAAAATTTATTGATAGTTAGTAACGTCGTGATACAGTCGTTATCCTTTCCTTTCTTTAAGAACTAGGTGTTAAGTCTGTTTAACATCTATGTAACGTGTGGCGCAGTGGCAACCTGAACCACTGTACTGTGACGAGGTTGGCGCTAACGACCTGGCTGCCGACACGCCGAAAAGACCCCCCCCCCCCCCCACCTTTTCTTTGGGAGCATTCACAAATCGTGATAACCTGAAAAAGGGAGGGGAGAGGAGAGGGTTCAGCAAATGTTATGATCTATCTGTTATGATAGCGGGAGATGGGGATGAGTGTAATGAAGTGTTACGTAAGCATTAATTCTTGCTAATTTTTTTTGTTGCTCCAATTTCTTTTAGCTAAGTTATTTTTTAAGTTCTGTTTACTATTTGAAATTTTTGTTTAAAAAAAACCGAATTCCTCCAAAAAAAATGTATTCAATTGATGGGATGGGACGGTGAAGTTACGCCTAGTGTTGCGCTGGTGCAACAAAGAGGGACGGAGGTCGGGTCTACATTGCTCAAAAAAAAAAAGTGTAACGTTATTTGTCAACCCTCCCTTTTTTTCTAGTCTACTTCCGTGTCGAATTGGGACTTCTTTTTAGGAAGAAGGTGAGTTATCTTTTCTTCTTTGATGTCTTTAGGGCTGAGAATCTGAGATGAAGACCCATTAATTTACCACCTTCTTCCTTTTTGCCAGTCGTGGGCTAGTAAATAAACAACTTTGAAGGTCAACGCAAAATTGTGTCAAATAATTTTTTCCGAGACTGACTTTTTTATTTTTATTTTTATTTTTGCACTGAAGGAAGGTGCGGTCGCTACTCTGGTGGTTCTCTACCATGGTGGTTCTCGTTCCTCCATGATCGCTACCAGCAATCACTATCACCGATAGAAATGCGAACGAAAATATTATGGCGCCATCAAGAAGCAGTAATATTGTTAACCTTTATGGCTTGCTCCCAGGTGCACGAGGCCGAACCAAATTTTCACTCAATAAGTCGTGGTTTGTTTATTTCGTTAAAAGAAATGCCGTTATGCATTACTTCCCTTGGTGCAAGCAAGAGCTAGATTCTGTCTGCTTTCAATCGGTGATAGTGGCACTTTAACAATATTACTGCCGCTAGATGGCGCCACGGTATTTTCGTGCGGTTTTCAATCGGTGATAGTGCCTCTTTAAAAACACTGCCAGAAAAATTGGCCACGGTAGCGCGCCGTGAAAGCAACCGTATCAGCGGCGGCGCCACACATGGCGTTTGAATTTTGAATGGCGCAATAACGCACACGTCTGGTAAAGTTTCGGTTAAGGCAAGGCTGGATGAGGTATAGCTCACATGTTTGAGTCAAAGACCTTGGAATAGTAGTAGTATAGTCACGGTTTGAGTTCACGGTTCATTTACAAATTCATGCGTCTGGCACGTCAACCTTGTACAAATTACCCCAGTGACACATTCCGACTGAGATATCGATCAGTGGCTCTGCGGTTGCGATTTTTGTTTTGTATCTGAGTTTTGGGCATGGGAAAATACAGCGCATACTTCGTAATGTAAAGTAGACCTGGACGCCTACAACTTTTTTTGCACGGACAGTTCGCATCCCAAGATAATGAATATTTTCAATCTTTCTTAGTTTTGCAAATTATGCTACGTGCTCGCTCGCCCTGCGGCAGTTGTTGCAGCAAAACATATAACATCGGAAACCCGCAACCAAAAACTTGCCTGGCCGACCAATACCTGGCCGGGCAAACTCATGATACGGCTTGCGTCCGTGTCCATCCGGACTCTTCGGATCTGGTTTTCGTGTAAAAAAAAAAATATTAGCGACCGGGACTGGAAGAAATAGAAAAGTGAAACTTTAAAATCAAAACTTTATTGCACAGCCGACCTAATAAGCCGGCACGGGCTTTAGCTAGTATGGTAACCGACTAACCGTACCTTGAGCAAAAATCTGTATTACAGGAAACTGACCAGCCGCCAACACAGAGATAGTTGAAAAGACAAGCAAAATCTAGGACCGATAACCTTTTGGTCCGGGATCCTGTCATCGTTAGAATGTGAATTCCAACTCTCGTCTGCTTCGTGTTCTGGATATTATTTTGTATATTTAACATCCCTGATGAAATTATTTCCCATTCCTGTTCTCAGCTTTTATTTTATGTTTGAAAAGGTGAGTTTGGCTCTTATTTAATCATTGGCTGCTGTGATTAGGCCAAATAATGGTGACTGATCCTACCAACCTTTGCATGAGTATCAACCTTAGAAGTTGATTAGAAAGTTAAACTTGTCTAATCTATGCTCCTATCATGCACGGTGTTGCAATGACACTATCAGAAGAACCATAATAATTATAACTGTACCTGGATTTCGGGCAGAAATACGTATACCGTAATTCCCTTAGACCCGTAACGGAATGGGTAAATGTGCCGTAATTTAGAATCTGATGTGAAAAAACGAAAACGATGATTTTCTTTCGTAACATAAATCATGGTAAGATTTCAGACGTAGTTGGCTTACCTGCACAACACCAACTACTAAACTTACTGACTGCTACAGAAAAGCCTAAACGTAGTGTAGTGAGTAACCAGTACACATACTTAAACATGCTGCCAAACATGCTAGACCTTCGTCATCTACAAATAGCGCAATGATATTATGGCAATTGGGAGCCACTTCCACAGCGGCTCCAAGCTCGTCTACCATCGATCTGTATATGTCGAAGGTTGTACTATCGTCATTGGTGTAAAAGGTAAATCAAGGTCGCCGTTCACGAAAATGATGTCAGTTTTTTTCCAAATTACGAGCCTCGCTCGCGCTGTCGCGCTCGCTGCGGCTAACCACATAACATTACAAAACGCAACCAAATACTTAGCCGTCTAACCTTCACGTGCCGGAATCTAGATAGGTCGGCCATCATGCTTGGAGCTTCTGCGTAAGTGGACCTGGCAATTGTTTACAATATCTATTTTTCATGCAATCGACTTCATACACGTACGTATCGAATTCGTTCGTCGTTACAGTTCAGAAAAGCATAATGACCTGCGCAAGCGGTTATTTATTTAAAATAAATATTATTAAAGCACGTTAAAAATGCTACTCACAGCCGTCGTGCACAGTCGCCATACTCTGAGATGATTAGCGCAACAAGAAAACTGGATTACGCCAAAACATTGTGAAACGTAAATTCGTTTCCCAGGCGGGCGATGTACAGCGGTGTTGTGGACAGAACCACTCTCTGCAGGGGTGCGCTTCGCACGCACTATTATGTACATTGAGAATTTGTGTACTAAATAAAAGTATGTTTGTTCCTTGTTTCACAATTGCTTGTGTCATGCTGTTTCTGATTAGCGTACAAAAATTCTCGATGCTCCTGGTAACGAGACAATTTTCCGTATCCTAATATTTTGGTCGAAATCAGGTTTTCTTGCTGCGCGCTCATGTGATATGGCGACTGCATCACAACGTCTGTGAATAGAGTTTTAACATGGTTTAATAATTTTTAAAAATATAAATAAGCATTTGCGCAATTTAAGAAAATTAACTTTGTTTCAAGTACAGTTATTGATTATTGTGTGAACTTCTTCAATCAAGACAAGACGGCGCCATTTATCGGCATAAACGCTACCAAAATTTGGAAAATTTGATTAGGCTACACGTGCTCCAGTGGGATAATGGAAGAGTCGACTCTGCACTTCAGTTTTTGTGAAAAACCTGTTTAAATTGTGTAAAATCATCTTGGCAATGGATCTGACTCTGCAAAAAATATGCTCAAGAATTGACATAGACAAGCAAAAGTAGCTGATATTGTCCTCTCACTGGACACACCACAACATAAAATTGGCAGACTGTAATTTGTGCGAAACAATATTTCGTATGTGCCTAACTTTTTTTTTTTTACTTTCATTTCAGTCGGTTCATAAACAGATAGAGCTTCCGTCAAACGTAAGTTAAATTCTCGAATTTTATTTTGTATTGGGGAAGTGTTCCAAATTTTTTCTTGCGGGGATGGGGATTACTCTCCAGTACACAGACTAGGCTACAGTAAAACCACAACAATCTTGAGTTTTATCTCATTTCAGTGCTTTTGTGCTAACTGGAATTTATTTAGTCTGTCACCACAGTTAATATCTTTGGAAATAGATTCGACACCCATATCCTCAAAATGTCTCCTGAACTATTGTGTTCTATAAAAAAAGATAGCTTGTAGGCTACTTGTGTATTTGCATATTATTATGCTGTAGACATTGCATATTCTGTTAATTTAATTTGTGCATGCGATTTGCATGACGAGTTAGCCGCTATTGTGCCTCAATGTACGTACTGCAATGAATAAAGGCAGCCTAATGTAGTTTTTTTCCCTGTAACTCTTTGCACTGAATCACCATATTCACGCAAACGAACTCGCTGATTCGGTGCAAGAAGTAGTCCACGTTTGGATTGTTTCTGTGGGCTGAACGTAGCCTTTGCCCCAAAACTAATACAGGAAAAAGTTGTTCAGCACTTAATAATTCTAACATAACGAGGTCGGCTACGTATTGGAGAGAGCCCTCTTTGCTTTACATAAGCCATGTCCACAGAGTTATAGAAAGCTAATGTAAAGTGGTGCTGCTGGTTAGAATAGGTTCGACGTAATTGGCTAAGGGCACGTTCATGGAGAAAAGACAACGCCAATGTGGAGGCCTACAGCTCTCACATTCAATGCAGTCAAGTAGGTGTTAGTAACCTGTTGTGCCTGCGGCCGCCAAGAACAAATTTGCGTTTACACTTTGTGTGGCCTCTTGGTGTGGAAGCTTATATAGAGAAATGCGATACTGCACTTGACAATATACAATAATATCTGAATAGGATAATTGTGGCACAAGCCACACAACACATTAGCATGAGAATTTTGGTAGTTGTTGCATTAAAACAAAATCGTGCCAATTTATTACTCTATGTGCTTCTTTTACGTCAACCGAAAGCAACAAAGTAGCTTCTCGTAAGCGACAGTATGTGGTCTGCCATTTTTCCAGAATGCAACTCGATAGAACCTTTATACTAGAGGACTCACGGACAGCTTCTGTTCCTGATATCTCGTGGAACGTGTGATTCACTTATTTCTTTCTCCGCCAGCATTGCATGTAAACAAACAAGCGGACTTCTGCTAGTGGTAAAGTCCTACCACCTACATGCGCTCTGTAGGTGCTACGCAGTTACTAAGCCAGCTGTAAGATGTCTGGGAAAAGCTGTAAGCTCCCGCAGAGGAGTCCTGGGTCGAGCACCGGTAGCTGGATATGTTTTAAACAAATTTTTAAGCATATTTAGGCTGGGAATTAGGGATCGAGCGAATCTGCTTTTACCAAATCTGGGTCGGGTCCGGATAATTTACAAGATTTGGCAAATCAGATCCGGATCGTAAGCGAATCCAAAACAAACGTTTGTTGAATGTTTCAACTCTTTGTATTTTATACACACTAAACTTCTTCTCTAACTGAGTAAAGTAGTAAATTGTAGGGATGGGTTGGTAGCCGAAACCAAATTTTCAGTTTTTACTGAAAAGCGAAACCAAAAACTCATTCGGATTTTGACCCGGTTTTTCTTATGGTGTTCGAAAAATCAGAGATTGGTTTGTTTTTTGAATTTTTTAATTATCATTTTCTACGTATATTTCACAGCAAAGCTCCTGGTCATTTAAACAGTAAATAGTGGATGAAAATGGTGCCACAGCTAGACCCATGGTCTATGATGCTGCTGAAAGTGAAAGCAGGAGCGGGTTAGAATCTAGTAATACTACTGTTACAAGAAAATAACTCAAAATATCTGGTTGGGGTGGAGGATGGCAAAAACTGACACCGAAACCGCGGTTTTGTGGACATGAAAACCTAAACCGGAACCGAAGTCAAAATATTGAAACCGGCCCATCCCTAGTAAATTGTGTAAAGTTAAAGACTTGAGTACACATTTTCGCAACTTTGTTCATTGGTTTTTACCTTATAACTTCTAAACAGTTTATAAACTAGCCATTTGAAATTAGCTCCACTGGAAATCTGGTGAAAAAACGCTTCGAATGGTGTATTAGAATGTCGAAATCGGCCGAAAATTAGCATGACAGGCCTATTGAAAAACCATCTAGACATTAAAAATTTGGCCGAAACTGAATCCAATCCAAATCTTAAACATGCGGCTTCAGATACGATTAGGATTCGGATTCAGTCGCTCCCTAGGCTGGGAGAGTGTCAACTACGCAGAACAAATTTGTGATTTCATGAAGAAGCAATGTTTGAAGCCTGTCCGGACCGTCCACACCATCTCCTGCGACCCTGGTCATCCCTGTACTAATTAATTTTAGATGGATGTGTTTAGTATAAGCATAACTGAAAGGGGATGTTGCCTATGCTAAGGCAAATTCGTTGTTAGTACTTGCCTTAGTGCGTTGAATTTCCCCTCTTGAATGAGGGCTACTTTTGAATCCCCACTCAATGGAATTCGGGTCGCTATTGCAGGGCATCCTTGTATCAAATTCAGGGGATTCGTGCGCAAGGGGGTCTGGCAAAAGTCTAGTTCGTTAGACATTATTATTAGGACTACTACAGACCCCCTTTTTCGTTGTAAGCCATTGAAAGTGAAGTAGTGCAGAAAGGTGTAGGCCTAGTCAGTTTGTTCTGTCGTGTTAATGAGTTTTTAAATGTGACTCTCCAGACTTGATGTCTTGTGTAGCATTTTCATTGCCTTAATGACTTTAACAGCTTTTACGATGGCATTTTTCCTTTTTTTCTGTACCTTAAAATATCATCTAAAGACAAAAGCAAGTAGTTTGGACATATTTTAATCTGATTGTATCTACCCTACATTAACATTTTGATTCGCAGTTAATGAGGCTTTTGTACCGGCTAGGGGTAGGCTAAACAGAAAAAAAAAAAAAAAATGCAAATAAGGCAATAGCCAAGAAAAAACTGGCAAACGCTAATAAGGAAGAAAATGGTAAAGTTTGAGGAAGAACCTTTCTTTTTTTTCACTTGCTCTTGTGAGGAAATAAAGAAGATTTTACATACATGATGAGTAAAAATTTGAACCTTGTGAAACAATATTTAGTCCTACTGATGTCTGTAGTCTTGTACGCAAATTGTTTTACTGTATAGATATAAGACTGCTGTGGGGGTAAAAAGTAATTAAGTGTTTTGCTACAATACCTAAAAACCAAGAATTACTAAAGCCAATACGTACAACCAAAACAATTGGTCTAGCGAATTTTGGTAGTATTATATACTTATATAAACATACCACTGGAAAATCGGCAATCGACGATAATTCCCACTTTTACCATTATGGAAAAGGTACATAGATGATATCTTCACTACACCACATCAATCGGAAATAGACGCCATTTTCGACACACTCAACCAATGGAATCCGTCAGTAAAATTCACTCATGAAACAGAAAAAGAAGGAAAACTCCCCTTCCTAGACGTGTTGCTAGAGAACAACAAAGGCTGAATTTCATTTTCCCCATATCGAAAACCAACGCACTCAGGTAAGGCCTAACTTATCATTCGGCCCACCCAAAATTTCTTCTCAGATCAATAGTTCTCAACGAAGTCACTAGGATTATCGAACACTCGTCTAACCCTGAAATAGCACAAGTTTTCCTGAATGAAGCAAAAACTTCTTTCCAGCCATCTGACTTGACTAACATGTAACAAAATAATAAAAAAATAGAAACGCAACTACTATGGAAGCCATTGCAGGTTACGTCTAAATCTGTGATGGACCCAAAATTGCCATACCGTTATTTGATGTAGAAAGTAAGTAAAAATTTTCGAGACAAGACAAAAATGACAGACAACTTGAGAACTTGTGCGTAGACTGGTAGAATACTACCGAAAAAAATTTTTTTTCTTAATCTGCGTGACGACAGACTCCACCAGTTATTAATTAGGCTACGTTTTCGTCAACAATCTTAGCGAACAATAACTGTAGGTTCGCCACCTTTAGTCTGTGAATTCAGCGGGATAACTGCCTCCTGCAGTCAATGAGCATGCTTCAGTGGTGGCGTCACGCTGAGGTATTGACAAATTCACCTCACGTTTAAGAACTGCTTTGTTGAGGTGCGGCTTAAGCGCTGTAAATTTACGAAAGTGTTTACTGACATCGTTATTGGTAAAGAGATACTGACACGGGACTGACAACATTTCTGTGCATGCCTTGTTTTTTTTTTAAATAAAACCGTGCAAGTAGGTGTGGACTACGTAGCCTACCCACCAAAATGGGTATAGTGTAGAAACAACTTACATAGGCTAGGCTACTAATCCCTGTAGCAAAATTGGAGCGTCGCAGTACGGCTGGCAGTGTTGCAGTACGATTTATCCTGCAATTTTTTCTTTCTTAGTCGTCTTTTTGCGATAATTTCGCCAAAAATTGACCGATTTTGACGTTCAAATACACCATTTTAACAGTTTTTTTGTGAGCGTTTGAATGGTGATATTGTCATGTTAATAGGTTTGGTCGTTCTAAAGTTGTTTAGCAAAAACAACCTACAAAGGTCTAGAAAAAAAGTTCTTGCAAGAAACTTGTTCATGAACCCAAATGGGCCTAACTCAAAATTTTGCACAATCCAAAATTCCATCTTCACACCCTTCCTGCCACCCGCAGACACCTCCCACGTCCCGTAGACCGTTTTTAGTTTGCAAAAAGCTTGTCGCAGACCGGCTGAAAATATTCTGCTTCTGGGCAACTAATTAAACAGAATGGAAAACGATGGCTCGACAAGAGTCAAATACATATCAGATGGAAGCGTATTTGCATTTCCTTTTGGACTTAAATGCCAGACTGCCTGAGTGGGGAATCGAATTCAAGACCTTTGAAGCCAAAGTCTGTGTTCCTATGGCTATCGCTGAGTCATACTAACACGGCTGTGTCAGTATGGCTCAGCGGTAGGACCTCTGACTTTGGTTTCAAATGTCATGAGTTCGATTCCCTACTCAGGCAGTGTGACATTTAAGTCCAAAAGGCAATGCAAATTTCTGTATTTATTTAATTTAAGTACTAAATGTGTAGATGGAGTCAGAAGTTGGCTCAAACCATGCGAAGTAAAACTTTAGCGTAATGCTCTTGTCACTTTTTTCCCCCATTTTTAGGAAAAGTTGTGATTATTTTGCACCATTGCTGACAAATCCTTCGCTTCAACGTACGTGGTAAGTTATAGTTTTAAAATATCTGTTTAACCTATAGCTGCATCCTTAGCACCAACTTCATCAGTTCGATATCGACATGATTCTGTGTACCGTAATTTTATTTGAGTTATTCTAATTTTCATGCATATTCTCTCCCAGTCTTCAGCCACATGCTTATAACTTTGTGTTACCGATCAGTTCACTCCATATATTCAATGGGGAAGCCAGGGTAGAGAGCGGTGAGGTAGCCCCACCCCTGATGCCAATGTTCTTGATTGTCGACATGAGTGAGGATCGCAATGCTAGTGGTGTGTCATTTTACGGCGACAGAGCCTCTTTTTCTGTCTTCGTCTCACCTTCAGAAAAAAACCTGGCTCTGTTACTGTGTATACCCACAATTTTCTGCTGGTCTTTTGTTAGTAGCTCTTCCGTTGAGCCATATATTGTATTGTTAGTAAAGTTGTACTGGTACCATTTTTTTTCTCATCGGCTGTTGATGCCGATTCATGTAGCCTACCACAAAAAAATACTGGTCCCAATACAGGTACTGGTACCCCAAAAAACATTACTTTTTTAATCGCCAAAGTAGCCTGTTAAAAAAAACCCGGTTGTTACAGTAGTGTAAACAATATACAGAGAGAAACTGCTCTCAACATGTGGTCAACTTAGTGATATCTACTGTTCACTGTTACTGTAAATGATTGAAATTCAGTTTGGAATAGCAATGAAATACAAATCGGTCAGTGGCGGAATTGTTTTGGATAAGACTCGGTAGCAAAAAAAAAGCAAAGCTTGCAGAGGTCCCAATGTAATGATGGGCACTTCTAGGACCTTGGTAGTACTGATGTGAATGTTTTGAGTTTTTAAATGGGCATCCTGCGGCACATAAATCAATGGAAAATATCTGAAACTGTCCTAATTGTATGTATGTATGTATTTATGTATGGTCCTACGTGTCCCATAAATTTTAAACCATAGTTAATTCCATGGGTCACACAGTAAGATCGCAAGTAGTAAAGAAAATAATGGGATTTCATAATGACTGTCTGTCATGTTTTGATAAGTAGCCTGCTCAGCAAACTAAATGAAAAAAATACCATAGGCCTAAAGACATCAAAAGCAATGCTACGCCAGAAGTCAATGAACGCCAGAGTAAAAGGTTGTAAAATATTAAGTATGCATAAGCTAAATAAAATACTTTTACTTAAGCCAGTTATTTTATCGTAGCAAAGTAAACACACACAATTTCAAGAAACAAGATATTCCCACGGACAGTATTTAGTTTTTTTTGTACCCCAGACGCCCTCCTTTCCCTCCACCCTGAGGAATTAGCAATTTCATATTACGAAAGATCAGTGAACTAAGTTCATGCAGACAATTCTTAAGCACTAAATTATGCATCGCAGACACTTGAAGGAGAATCTGTCACGAGGCTGCCCACCACCTTCAGCTTTCCACGATACTTTAAGTTTGGTGGGTACCATGCGACATAAGACGAAACTGGTGCATAACTGAAGTTGCTCCCCTGCGTAACCCATTGTTTTTCAAAACTTACACTAAAAAATGTTCCTAGTGCTCCCTGCAGCCGTAAGACTAGGGTCATTGTAGTTAATTCATATTGAAAAGTTTAATTCTGAAATTTATGTATTGTCTTTACAGGTTCTGAGAGTTCGGTGGTACCATCATAGCTCAGAAGATATGTAGATTAACTTAAAACTGCGCCCAAGAGCATTCATCCTTCAGGGTTTTTTACAAATTCCTTTGAGCGCTGCTTGTTGCCGTGAAAATGAAGGTTCAACTTACCGTCTGCCAAAGCAAGTAAAGGATAATTGATTATGCGTTTCACTTGTAGGTGTGCGTTAGACCCAAAACAACGGCTACGAATTCTAAGGTTTTTGAATTGCTTTGGAAAATTGTACGCAGTGTCAGCAATAACTGCAATGATGGGTGTTGGGCTTACCATCAGGTATTCTCAAGGATTTTTCACGTTTTTGTGGTCTCTTTGCCTTGCACTATATTTTGTTTACAATGTAGTTGGAAATTGGTATATATTTTATAAAAAGCTTTCACAAATCCAACTGATGAAACAACACTCATTCCTTCCGTTCAGGAATGAGGATGACATTTTTTGTAAAAAATGCGAAACGTGGGTAGCCATAAACTCGCATCATTGTGAATTGTGTAAAAAATGTATTCCTGCTAGAGACCACCACTGCTTTTTCATGGGTGGCTGTGTTGGAGAACAAAACCTCAACAACTTCGTTGCCTTTTGCTTCCATGCTTGTGGTGGCTGTGCATTTGTATTGTATGTTTTTGTACAGTACCTATGCATCGAACACAACTTCCTTACAAAAGAAAAGTATTACGCCTTTTTGATACCCGTCGCGTTTTGGAAAGGATTTGGAGGCGAAATAACCGCTGAAGAAATGGGTTTGGTGTTGCTTTCTAATGTGTGTGCGAGTCTTTGCATTGTAACTGCGGGTATGTATCTGTTCCAGTTATTTCTTTCATGCCTGGGTCAAACTCGTTACGAATTTCGGAAGCAGGTTTTAAGTCAGTTCAAATGGCAAAACCTTAAATTCAAATGCAACGTTCGTGTGATGAACCTTTTGCGACCTACTTTCTGACACTTCAGCGTGTTTTAATAACATAGCCAGCATCGTTTGAAGCTTAGCTTAAAAACAAATAGTGACATTGGCTGTGAATGAGTATTTTTTAAATTGTAAAAACATTTTAAGTCTTATTTAAAAGCTATATTTTGTAAATAGGGGCCAGTGTTTTACACTTTACTTGTCTGCAGGTGGTGTGTGCATGCGTTTTTTGCTAGGTATTTTTATTTATTTATTTTGTTAAAAGTCGTACGTTGGGCTGTGGAAAGTTAAAAAAAAATACTATTTGTTATACGGACACATGCGGGGTGGGGGATGGGGGTGGGATTCCTTACATTATCGTGGATAAACAATTTTTATCTAAATATTGGTCCAACTGCTAAAATTCATGATATTACCAGTGTTAGATTGATTTTGACACTGAAATTAACCGTTGTAATCAGCTCTCAATGGTGCAAATTCAAACCTCTAACTCAAACCACTATAGGAAGTTAGACAAAAATTTTTAAAAAAAACATGGAATGCTATATAACTTTATGACTTAGTGACTGTTCATTGTTGTGTCATTAATAAGATAAAAGAGCACCTTGTGAAGTTTTGACAAACCGTCTTTTTTTGGGCGCCACCAAAAAATGGTGACCAAACCACCATTTGTCACGGATGCAGGTCCCTATGTTACAACGTCTATGGTCGACGGCAGAACTGAGGCAGGAAACAATGGCAGTTGCTTCACTGCCGTTGTAGATGTCTAGCATAAACAGGGAGGAAAGCCGACGGCTCAACAAGAGTTTAATAAATGCAGATGCAAACCTATTTAAGTTTCTTTTGGACTTACATGTCATACTGCCTCAGCGGGAAATCGAACCCACGACCTTTGCTGCCAAAGATCTGTTTCATCAACTATGCACCAGCCGGAATTTTGCGCAACGCACGCTGAATCGCAACCGTTGGTTGCGATGCCAGTTCTGTGTCTTCGTCCGTCAACTTGAATCGGAAGTCGGGTGGTTCTGGAATGCGAACCGACTTAAACTGTTGATTTCTTCTATGAAACGATGTATCTCAAGGGTAGTGTCACTTGATTCCAGACCACTTCTGGCTCTTGCTTGCATCATTGTAGCTCACTGTTGGCGGAAAATCGGCATGTAACCAGCTGTAAATAATGGGTAGTTGAGCTTGAAGACCAATTTTGGTTGCAGATTTTCCAACAACGGCCGAGTCTCCAGTTTTTCCAAATGATCGTCAAGGGGTTGCGGGATTTGATCGGCGAAGGTTACTTACTTTTCGATCGGTCTCAGCTTTTCTTTGCTTTCCATTGTTGTTTGCAGCTTGAATGAATTAGCCTTCGCCATTTTGGTTCACTTCCTTCTCTGGAATGCGGAATTTGAATGAGGATGACGATGACTAATATATACCTTTGTCCGATTCATTGACTAGGTACCGTCGTCTGTCAAAGAGTCTATTGTCTCTAGTCTTCTTTCTCTGAATTACGACCCTTTTCACTGCTTGTTCTCTAGCTGCACCACTCTTCTGTCATCCCATGTCAAGTTTTTCAATTCCTTGTATAAATCTTCATTGTCCCAATCTTGAACTGTTCGTCAATTTTATCTTCTTAATCTTAGATTCGTTTTCCACACCACTTACATAGCCTACGGCCATATGCATATGTGATGTGCCATTGTCGTTCCCAAAAATGTATGCAACCACGCCGCCGTCCATTATGTGTTTTCACCACACCTTTTTTTTCCCGCTGCAGCTCTGTGATCGACTACTTGCATCTGGTGGCGCGCCAAACTGACAAAAGAGCACATCTTTCTTATCATGATCGATAATTCAACATCAAACTTTTTTGCACACCCCAGCCCCTCATTCCACAATGAAATGTGCTTTCTTGCCAATAAAATTTGTTCCCCGTAATTAAATCTTGCATGCATTGTTCATTAATTTCTCATATTTACGTCTTGTATGCTTAGATTTCAAAGGAAAGGATATTTACCGTTCAATATCCCTGCAAATTTTCAACAATCTGTTTCTTACTTCCTGCAAATACTTACCTTCAGTAATTATGCTAAAACCACCTTTTTACGCTATTTACTGCTCGCTTATGAACTAAAAACACCATTTTTTACGTTCTCCCTAAGCTTTTCTCCACTGCCGCCAGGTGGCGCTGCACGTCCTTACCGACGTCAGCGCCCCCACCAGTCCAACCGCATCACTTTTCGAGCACTCCCATCGTGGATGGTTGTGCGAGTTTTTACTGTGTGCTTCGCGAATTAACCAACGCGTATTATGGACTACAACAACGGACTTCGATGTCAAGAAGTGGATCCGACGAGCGGCTTATTGGAAAGCAGCACGGTGGGAACAGGATCGAAGCACGGCAACGGTCGGTAGACGGTAGGCTTAACGGATACGGCCATGCCGGCGGTGTGTTTTGGTCGGCCGGTCGTTGTCGAGGGCAAGATGGCGGCCGAGAATGAAGCCTTTGTGATTCGTGGTTACGGAGGCGTCGTTGCCTCCCGTTCTTCCCCGGGATGTTGTTCGTGTTGAAATATCATTTTTTTTCATGCAGATGGTGATTTGTAGAGTGAGCCAGTGGAGTTGTCACCGTCCCGCAAGGCAGGTCCGTGCCGATCCGATGGCGGGCGTTAGGTGAGTGGCCGACAGTGGCGGTAAGTTGAAAACCAGTAGTGTTGAGAGGATGAATAGGACGACCGCTCCCGGTGGGGAAAATAGCGGTGCGGTTCCTACACTGAGTGGTAAAAAGCCGGCCACGGGCGCTGTCCGTGGTCAGACTATCCCAGCAAAAAAAAAAAAAAAAAAAAAAAAAAGTTTGCAAGTGCCGCGTTTGGACATAATTGCAATGCTGGTTGAGCCGAGGGGTGCAAATTGAAGCCGGTTTTTAACCGGACCCACGCTGTCGCCACTGGCAACACGTGTGTAGCACCATCGGCGACACTCAGTAGCTACTAGACGCTGATGCAGCGGGACAAATTGTCGCCGTCCTGTAGCCAGTTGTCACCAGGGTAAGTAGCTATTATGACGCTGACGCAGCGGGACACATTGTCGCCGTTCTGTTGCCAGTTGTCACGTTAGGGTGTCACATGTCGCCGGTGTGCATTGTGTCGCCAACGGTATGGTGAGTGTCTCCATGGGCGTTTGCCCATAGGCCTATGTGTTTATGATATGTTAGGGTATGTTTACATTAATCGTTATTGCCTCTACATTTCTTTGGTCCTGGAATGGCAGCTGCGTTGGCTCCTGCGGTGTGCATCAAGACATGGTCTCACTGGAGTCTGGCAACTCGGACGGTTAGTACTATGGGTTTGAAGTAGGGCTCTCCCCCCTCCTTTTGCCTTCGACTGTCTTCTCTTCCTTGGGTCCTTAGGCTGAGTGGGAGGGTGAATCTGATGCCCTTTGGGGTCTGGCCGCTATATGCGGTCGCACGGGGCCACTATGCCCAATTTTTTCTTGCGAATCGCAAACAAGTTGTATTGTGTATGCATTGTTGCCTCTTAAGGTCAAACCAAAACATGTGAATGGAGCTGTAATTTGTTCATCTGGTTCGAGTACGAGTTCCCTTGGCTTAAGTAGGACTCAGAAGGGGGACTTTAAGGTACATGTTAAAGTTATATCCAATTAAGTCGGTTTCTGTGGAAACCTGACACTCGAGGCTCGGTCATCAGCGTAAATTGGGCCCGATACATTTACATAACTCCAAGGTGGTACATGGATACTAGTGAGTGAAGCCTAACTCTCCTCAGTGTGAGGTCTGCAAGGTAACCAATTCGACTAGGACCAGTTTTAAGAGTATTGGTGCTTTGCAGAGTAAGAAGCCCCTCGAGCTCCTTCACATGGATGGTTGGGGCCCAAGTCGCACGGTATCCTTGGGTAATTGTAGATATGTGCTTACTTTACTTGATTATTCTCGTTATGCATGGGTGTTTCCCATCGCTAAGGAAAGCGATGTGTTTCAAACGTTTGTTGACTTTCGTGCCAGGAGGGAAAGACAATTTAGCTTCAACTTTGTAAATGTTCGCACGGACTGAGGTACGAAATTTTGTGATTATATATGTAGGTTGGGTATCAGATATCAGCGAACCAATGCCTACTCACCAGCTCTGGCTGGAATCGCTAGGCGATTTAACCGCACGTTGTTAGAAGGGGTACGTGCTATACTTCACGAGATGTCTCTGCCACGCAATCTTGGGCAGAATTTGTATGTACGTTCACCTACCTGAAGCATAGGTGCCCTCACTCATACTTAGGCTTTAGGGTCCCTTGTACGTTATTGTTTGTTCGAGGTGTATCAGTCAGACATTACGAAGACCTGGTGCAATGTGTTATGTACACTTCCATACGCCGGGAAGGGATATCCTTGACGTTAAAGCTGGGAGGGGGTATTCATTGGCTATGCGGTAGACAGTAGGATATAGAGTGGAATCCCCATACTTGCTTGGTCGTTGAAACTAAACATGTAACGGTTGGTGAGGTTAAGTTATGGGGAAGGGAGGAGGTCCTTGCAGTATAGGCCTCAGAGTGTGCCCAAACCCAGTCTAAGTGCAACTACATTTACCTATGGTAAGGGACTTAGTTCGGGTACAGAGTCAGAATCAGATGGTAATTCTAGGGTAGAAGCAGAAGACAAAACTGAGGGCCCACTAACCATTAAAGAAGTTCCTCCACGACCATTCATTCGTAGTAATAGTGTAGGCTCCTCCCCCTAATTGGCTCCTTTAGATTATCAGTATTGGTGTAGGGAAGTAGTAGTCCGTCTGACGGAGCAAAGGGTAGGTACGTTGGATGTGTACTATCACACCCCAGATGGAATTATGTTCTGCAGTGTTAATGATGTCAAATAATATTGTGTAGAACGGGGATGTCGGTTTGAACCACTGTTCGATTTTAGGGGTAGACGAACACCTGATTTCGGAACTGTATCCACTAGTGGGCAGGATAGTCCTGTTGATTTCAGTGATGCTGCGGCATAAGTGTGTATTGTTGGGCCAATTACCTATGCAGAAGCCATTGCCTCTCCTCACAAGTGTGAATGGGAACGGTCCATGGGAGACGACGTTGCATCCTTTAAGAAAAGAGGGGTACATAGAGGTTAATGTAACTATTGGTATGGAAGTGGGGATGTAAATGGATATACAAGGTAGAAGAATACCGACGGAAGCGTTAGACGTTTCCGCTCCCGACTAGTAGCTCGGGGGTTTTGTCAAGCAAGCGGTGTGGATTTTGATGGAGTATTCAGCCCAGTTGTGAATTTTGTTTTAGGTTAGATTCTTTTATGTATTATTGGTATCCATTCTGAAGTGGACAAGTGTTGATTTGGATATCCAGTGTGTGGTACGTTGGATTGCAAAACCTGCATGACTATCCCCAAAGGATTCAAACCTGAGGTTCACCATGGTACACCTATTGCAAACAGCCGTATATGGTCTTCACCAAAGTGGGTGACTGTGATGGGAAGAACTTGAAAAGCCATTAGTGATGATGGGATTTTCTCAGTTCTTGGGACTTAACCTGTGTTTATCATTTTGGTTTAGATGCAGTTTTATGCGGATGTTTTGCTTTTGTTAGCC
>JAHWFP010029319.1:0-11933 GCA_023313725.1 Lithobius niger
TACAGTATCAGCATTGGAATCCAGTACTCGACCAATATCGGATCAGATCGACAAAAAATGGTATCGTCATACAGCCTTGCTCGTCACTTTGAGCTCATACTGAATACTGAAAACCCTACTTACATATTCACTGTATCTCACATATTTTGATACGAATTATTTATTCAATGTTAACAAAAATCTCAAAATTAACATGATCATCTGTACAAAGCCCGCACAACTTGTGCAGACGTGATAAAACTCTGGAGATCCTTAATAATAAAATAAAAACATGAAAGATAGTTCTATGTTAATATTCACATATCACTTAAACTCATCGTATTCAAGTAACACATATTCTTTTAAGCTGGTAGGAATGGGAAGGTCCTTTATGTGCCGCAAGCGCCGATATCCTAAGGCCTGGCGAACAGCGTATCGACAACAATGCTGAAGCGAGCGCGGACAGCTGGCTAATTGTTTGTACCACTGATACTTGGCCCATCCTCGACCGGCAGGAGTTGTGTTTCCTTGGTGGAACCCATCACCGGCACCGCCATTGAACCCATTTTCACCAGACGGCGCCTCCTCGGGAGCACTGCTTGACCTCATTGGCGTGGGCGGGGCTACGTTCAGAGATGCTAAGCTCGGAACATGCGGCAGACATTTCACGATGGCACGAAGAATGGTACGATCGAAACCATTCTTCAACTCAGCCTGGATCAAATTGTTGCCGCGCTTATTCATTATATCAACGTCAGCACCGTACGAAATGAGAAAAGCGGCCGCTTCGGGTCTCCGCTCCATACGTCCACTGTCGGAGAAACTAACGAAATGCAGTGGAGTCAAACCTGCAAATTGAAGGATCTAGTGTCAAAAGCATACACTCCATAAACAAAAGCAGTATATTTACAAATTTACAGAGAAATTATATAAAAAATTCTAAAATCTATATTGACACCTTTCTAGTTTAGCGGTGGTGTATCACTCAAAATTCAACAAAGAACTAAATAAATAAATAAATATCAAGGTTTACCACCTGCTGGTGGATGGTTGCCGGAAGGGTTGTGAGCCACTGACACCGTACCATTTCGCATGGGGAGGCGGGGGAGGAGGAGTTTCTTATTTAATGGTTTCTCTTAAGAAAGTGGGTGAGATCCTCGGTGAGGAGCTCCCGACGGAACCCACTCTCTGAGTCCACACACACCGTCCTTGAGCGAAGAGCATTCCAAACTGGGACAACACGAACTGCAAAAAAATTTTTTCTGCAGTCAAGACGCGATTTCTGGACAGCAAGTTTCCACGGGTGGCCCCGAGTTTTGTGGAGAGACAGGGCCAAGTCGAAAAATGGGAGGTCCACTGAGATAAGATTATGCAGAATCTTGTAAGTTAATATTAAATCAAATCTAAATCTCCGTAGTTCCAACAGCTCAAGCCCTGTCCTTGATAGCCGTTCAATGTGACCAACGTCCCGGAGTCCAGGAAGTTTTTTGGTAAACTTACGCTGGACGGACTCAATTAGGTCAATGTCTTTCGCAAGATAGGGGGCCCATACTGGTGTGGCATATTCAAGAATGGGCCGGACGAAGACCTTGAATGCCCAAACTTTAATTTTAAGGTTTCCCGATGTAAAACATCTGTTAACAATCGCCAACCGGCGGAATGCCAAAGAACTGATCTTCAAACAGTGAAGGGATGACTTAAGGTCCTTGGAGAGCCAGATGCCTAGGTCCTTAACCTCCTCCACGAATGGCAGAAGTTCTCCATCAAGTTGGTACCTATATTCAGGACTTAAACGACCAATATGAAATGTGTGACATTTCGAGGAAGAAAGTGGCAACTGCCACATTTTAGACCAATAATGAACACGTGCAATTTCCTCAGCGAGTGCACTTGAAGGACCTGGTGACACAATTTCTGCTGTGGATTTAAGATCGTCTGCAAATTTTACGCCAAATGGGGAGGTGGATGCCAGAGGGAGGTCATTCAGGTAAACCAAGAAAAGTATAGGGCCGAGGACCGAACCTTGAGGAACACCGCTTGGCACGTTGACCCGGAGCGAGAGTGTTTTCTCAACTATTACCTGCTGGGAACGATTTTGAAGAAAGGCAGAAAGCCAGTTTGGAAGATGGCCACCAATTCCGCAACTGCTAAGTTTAGCCAATAATTTGCGATGAACAACCGATTCAAAAGCTTTTTTAAAATCAAAGTATACTACATCACTAGGGGCTCCAGCGTCCAATGCAGAAGTCCACCGGTCAAGGACCCACAGAAGTTGATGCGTTGCTGACCTCCCAGGAAGAAAACCGTACTGATCTTTACCAATAATGGAAAACTCGTCGAAGAAAACTCGTCCAACTAAAGTAACGTTCCCCGACGGCCCCTGCCGAGACTTCTGTCCCGTGCCCCAATATTACTCTCTGCGCCACTGGTGATTTATGCAAATACTCGAACTTCAACAATTCTTGAACAACCAATTCACGTTGCTGCTAATTTTAGATAGTCATTTTAACACTAGTTATGCGTTCAAACGCTGACTATCTTCATCAGGCTTCCTGCGTTCTAGGCACTCTACTTCTTTGGATCAGTCGTCGTTTGTTTTTGAAAATCGCGCGCGCAGCCACCGATCTTTATGCAGCTTATGCTCTAGCGCTGTTGTCACCTGGAGGGATTTATGCCATTTGTGGGTGTACGAGATGGTGGATGAAAGGATGTAACGGCGATTATAAATTCATAAGTTTTAACTCCCTTGTTTACATGGTGCTTGATAACTAATGATTCAAGGGCTCTTAAATGCTGGTGAAATTTTGAGTTGAATTTGATCAGTGTTTGCGATCCATGCTTCAGCCTATTTGGTGTTCCAAGGTGTCACATTGGCTACCCACACCGTTTGAGTGGTCTCAAGTTCTTGAAGCCGTGATGTGATCAAGTAGGGATAAATTAATGCCTCTCCTTGTCTCCCCAGTGTAGACCATGTTGCATTGTCCACATGCAACTTTGTAGATGCCCCAGGGTGTTTTGGGGTAGTCAGAAGCCATTCGTTTTCTGCTAGGTTGAGTTCCAGTTTTGCTTTCCTCTTCCTTTTTAGGCATCGTGTGGTCAAACACTTTTTTAAGTGTACTGCGTGTGTTGTAGGGGTGCTTGGATTTCGTGGTGTTTTCCCTTGTGGACTCAAATGGGGATTTCTCTTTGTGGGGCCACCTCTTTCCAGATGCGGTTGCTGTCAAGCCTAGAATTTAGGCTTGTGCTGGTGTTTGAGTAACTGGGGAAATTCCGTCTTCTGGTGTTGTGGGAGTTAGTGATTCCTGGCACATACGTAAGGGCGAGAAGGCAGAATTTCTCCCGCAACTCAAAAACCAGTGCCAACCTAAAATCTAGGCTTAACCTCTCCATCTGACCACATCTAGGTAGAGGTGGCCCAACAAGAGCAGAAAGAAAAACCCATTTGAGTCCACAAGGGAAAACACCCCTACTACGCCCAAGCATCCCTACAACACACTCAGCAAGCTTAAAAAAGTGCATGAGCACGGGGTGACTAAAAAGAAGGAGGAAAGCAAAGCTGGAACTCAACCTAGCAGGAAAACAAATGACTTCTGACTGCTCCAAAACACTCTGGGGCATCTACAAAGTCCCATGTGGACAACGCAACAAGGTCTATATTTAGAGAGACAAGGAGAGGCATTAATAGTTTTCGCCTACTTGATCACATCACGGCATCAACAACTCGAGACCACTCAAACGAGGCGGGTAGCCACTGTGACACCACAGGACACCAAATCGACTGGAATGGAACACAAACACTATCAAATCCAACTCAAAATTTGACCAGCATTTAAGAGCCCTAGAATCACTACCCATCAAGCACCATAAAACCAGGGGAGTTAAAACTTATGAATTTACAACCGCGGTCACACCCTTTCATCCACCATCTCGTACACCCAAAACTCCAAGAAAAACTCGCCCTCAAATGGCACAAATTCCTCCAGGTGACAACAACGCTAGAGCATAAAGATCAGTGGTCGTGCGCGCGATATTCAAAAACAAACAATGACCGATCCAAAGAAATAGATATCCCAGATAGCAGGAAGCCTGATGAAGATTTCGGCCTTTGGACACTAACGACTAGTGTTTAAATGACTATCGAATATTAGCAGCAACGTGAATTGGTTGTTCAAGAATTGAAGTTAAATTCATAAACTACTACTACAAGAAGGATGTAAACGATCCTTTAGCTGTTAAGCCACTGACTTTCAGGTTAAGCAAAGTTAAATAAACATTGGGTTTACAGGAAAGTGTAGTGGTCACAAATCAAGGTTGGAGAAGTCAGGAACATCATATTTTTTTTTTTTTTTTTTAGTTTTTTTCTGTTTTTATCCCTTAAATCAAATTTTATGAAATATTATTTTAAAGTAGTAACTTCCAATTCTGAAAAAAAAAATTAATAAGTGGGCAATGTAATCAAGTTGTAAAATACAAATGTAAGTTCGACTCGTTCAACTGGTGTCTGCAATTGGCAAATTTTTCAATCCAGTTCACGGATCTTGTGAAGGCCAAAAAAAAAGGAATTACCCTTCAAGTGAAAACCCACCAGCTGTCTTACATCTTCGGGTATCGGGGCGGTGGTGGCCCCTAAGTGTTGAGTTTGAAACAAACTTAACGGCCACTACCACCCTGACATCCAGAGAAGAGAGACAGATTGACATTGTACTGCATCTCCACATGTTGCAACATGAAAATACTAAAATTTTCACCTGATAAAAATCATTGAAGCAAATTACAAACTTGTGGTCGCAAACACCAGCTTAGTGTTTCAAACTGACATTTATTTTCTGCACATATGAAATCTCAATTCAAAATGCCAACCTATAATCAAGTGTTTTTTTTTTGTCTTAAAATAGATGATTTCTACCAGTTTAACTTGTTCAACACACAAAAAAAATTGGGCAGTTTAGAAATAAAGCCTACCATGTTACAAGGTAGAGAAAATTTTTTTTTGTTCATCCTGGTCCGATCAAGCCATTCTTTCACCCATTCTCAAAATTTTTGATTCACGGTATGTTACACTTCCTCCTGGGAATAACTCAGTCCCCGTTATCCTGTTGCACCTCACTTTTCTGCAGTCACCCACACTTAAAAGCAACCACGGTACAAAATCAACACTACAAGAGAATATAAAATAGCTCATGCAATTCTTACCGCTTTGGTCAGGTAAATTGATATCCGTGTTGTACCCTTTCAGGACTAGCTCTTTCATAATTTCCAATGACTGCCATTCCTTCCCAAATACGTGGAATGTGGAACAGTGGAGTGGACTGAATCCGGCATGATTACGGTGATTCACGTCTGACCCGTGATCCAGAAGTTCAGTCACACACTCTTTCATGCCAAGCCTGACGCAACAATGAAGGGGTGTTTCTCCTGAAAAAAGTAGTGTTGAGCAAATTTATAGTCCAACAATTTTTTTTAATGGAGCAATACAGCAAAGAAGGAAGAAGAGGGGGCCAAAGGGAATGTCAATATAGGTTATTTTGCACTTATCCTAATACGTAAGCAAGGTTTGGCCTTGTTGCAGGCCAACAAAACAACTGACTGTAGCAGTGTAGCTACAGAACAACAAAAACAAAGGCATGCATTCAGTCATACACATCGACACGGGTGGACAGAGAATGGAGCACTGAAGTATGTACACCTAACAATATTAAAATAAACAGATACAAAGAGCTATGAAGAACACTAACAGACAATGGAAGAAACTGTGCGTCGATCTACTGTGAATTTTGAGAGTTCATCTTAAAGAGGAAACATGCTATATATTCACAAATAAATAAGGATGCAAATCTATTTACATTGCCTTTTGGACTTAAATGTCAGACTGCCCGAGTGGGGATTAAACCCACGACCTATGAAACCAAAGGCAATGTAAAATAGGTTTGCATCTGTTTTCATTTATCACTTTTCGAGCCCAATTGGCTTTCCGGCCGGTTTTTAAAATTATTCACAAAAACATATATGGTTGCCCAGCCACGATAAAAACAAAGATGTACTAACACTGCATTAGTAATTCGACGTGTCGTATGGTAAAATACAAAAAAGATGTGCAATTGACGTATGAAGTTGGAACAGCAGACATACTAAGAGGACACTACTAAAAAATCTGAATGCGTGGTGTACTGAACAATATCTACTATATAGCACATTATATTAAAAAAAATTATCTCGTAACTTTTGCTACTACGATGCGGCAAATGAGCCAGAATCTTGTGTGCGACGATGCAATCACTGACCAGATGTTTTCATCCGATGCTGATGTTGGTTTTGTTACAAACAACAAACTAACAGAAAACTTCGTTGTTTTACAGTTTCCCGTCCCCTTTGTTCTTGTTCATCAGGCATTTACATTTTTTAAATCTTCGAACACCATATTTTCAGTAAACTCAGCAGTTAATTTATTTTGGGGGGGGGGGGGAGTAGGAGAAATCGTATTGCGCTGAGGGTACGTGAGGTTGACTACTTTAAATTTATTTACAATTTTTAGGTGTATTAACAAAAGTTCAAATATCACATGAAAATTGTGACAAAGTCAACATCGAATATAACACTGCAATTTCATGCAGCCAGTTGTTAAGCTTTACTGCTTATCATGGATTAAAAAAAAACCAGAGTCAGAGACCAGGAGGAATATCCCGCCCTTCCCTCCCTGGCCAGTCCGCCACTGTAAAAACAGGACCACATTCGCTTTGCTCACTCGTTCAATAAGAAACAACACCACAAATAAGCGTAATAAAATACTGTAATATATCGCATCCGAAAAGCAGCGAGACTAGAGCAATAATTAACAGCAAATTCTATGCGTGCCTCGCATTCAATGTACCGTCCAGATTCCAGCATACAAATTCGGTGTACCATCCAGATTACCACCAAAGGTAAGTGACGACTCACTTTGTATTGTTCTTCGCGATAAGAGAGGAGCCACCTCGATGTCTACGTATAGTCTCTAACTGACCGCAATATTGAAGAGCCGAATTGCTGAAATGCGCATATACAATTATACATGCCACATTTTTCATATTAGTGCACACCTTTACGCTGGCGTCATCCACAGATCGTGTACTATCGGACGACGGCTTTTCGCTGAGAAACCTCGTTAGAGGTTAGCATAGTTCAAACGTCGAATGTATGTTCTGTAGAGCATAATACCTTCTGAGCGTCCACACTGCAACTCACCCACTTACATACTTCAATTTTGTCGGATCAGAATTGAACAAATGTGTCTGGACTTTTTTAAGAGATGTCGCTGAACCGATTTGCCTTCACCCATTTTTTGGGCACAACCACATTAATTGAACGTGTGGTACGTCGAATTAATAAATGGTTTTGTGAGGGATTGCCCGTTGATGGATGAGCTTTTGAATTTAGCTTGTACACATATTGTAAAGTCCCCAAAAAGTATCCACAAACATTCTTTGTTGCAAGGGCCACGCACCACGCCATTTTCCAAGATGGCGGCCAATACGCCTTGAACACGTCATATCACGTGCTATTTTCCACCGAAGTTTGTGAATTTGGTGTCAAATTGCAGGTTTGTTGCAATGAGGAATTCAATGGGGTCATTTTCCAAACTGTTTGCAGCATCCGAAAGAGAATAATGCGTTCTGGTCCTGTTAAAATACGCCATTTCCTCATGTTTCACTACATAACTTATGTGTGTTCTATCATATTTATATACAAGGTGTTTCTAAACCCCATGCACAAACTTAAAGGGTGGATTCTATGATACAAAGAAAGGATAAAAGGTTCTATAAAAATGTGTTCGGAAATGCTCCTTTAGGGCACGGCGGCCCTTCGAAGGTGGCCCCCAAAACCCGGTTCCACAACAAAACTTGGAATCTGTTTGGACTACTCTGATAAGCTTTGGTGTGACACATAACAGTAACAAGGGTTTTGAAGCCACTACGTTGTTAAGATGATACCCACCCTCTGGGGGAGGGAGGGGGAGGGTGGTGGATGATGACAGATGATATTGATGGATGATGATGATGATGGGTGATGATGATGACAGTGGATGATGATGATGATGATGATGATGATCATCATCATCATCATCACCCATCATCATCCACACACGTAAGTTATGTAGTGAAACATGGTGAAACGTCATATTTAACAGGACCAGACCACATTATGCTCTTCTGGATTCTGCAAACAGTTTGGAAAGTGATCCCAGTGAGTTCCTCGATGCAACAAACCTGCAATTTGACACCAAATTCACTAACTTTAGTGGAAAATAGCATGTGATATGACATGTTAAAGGGGTATTGGCCGCCATCTTGAAAAATGGCGCTGTGCGTGGCCCTTGCAACTAAGAATGTTTGTGGAAACTTTTGGGGACTCTACAATATGTGGGTAACCTAAATCTAAAAATCATCCAGCAACGGCCATTCCCTCACAAAAACTTTTTTTTTTATAGCTACATAAGTTGGCAGGGCAACTAATAAACTTTGAGAATGTGCGAAATTTCGACGAACTAATCCTTCAAACAAAAAGGATTCTCGCGTTCATCTTCATCAGGCTATCAACAAGTCGTCAGTTCTTCTCTACATCATCGTTGTCACTTTCGTAACTAAGGCCACTAAAAGTTAATTAAGTGGCTCTCGGGAGTAGTATAAAATAAAATTGATGCAAGTGAGTGTCATTTATTTTTTATTTGCAGTTTTTCAGATGTGAGCGATGGCTTTTATATTATTTTTTTTTACCAAAACAAAAACTAGTAGGCCGTATCTTGTTGCACGAGTATAGGCTACAATACTTGGATTTTTCCCACTTCCGGCTGGGTGTAGACAGCAATGAGAAAGTCTAAACCAAGCTTGAAAAATGTTGCAATTAATACCAATTGGCTGCACTTTCAAGTTTCATTCATAACACTTCTGCAATAAAGCTTTCACACTCGCCACATTCAAATGGTTTCTTTCCACAGGTTAGAATTGCGCACACCGTTAAGTGAGCAAAAGCCTTTCCACAAACATTGCATTGAAACGTTTTCTTCACACCGTGTTCAGTGCACACGCTGTTCAAGTATACTGTGCCGCCAAAGCCTTTCTGCACTCAACATATTCCAACAGCTTCTTACAGCAGTGTACAAGTGTGTCCGTAGTTAAATAACACTTGTTCACAAAAGCCATTCCACACTCGCCACATTTACCCAGTTTCTTTCTTAGAATGCACAAGTGTGTGCTTCATAAAATTGAACTTGTGCCTTTCCACGCCCAACACATTCAAATAATTTCTGTCCACTGTGTACAAAAGGAAGGTATTAAAAAACGAAACCACTTTCCCAGTTCTGCAGCAGCTGAAACCGTTGTGGTTATGGGCAATGACAAGTATTCGTGATTCTCAGTCTTTGCAGCTTTAGTGATTGTGACGCTACGCTAGCATATTGTGCAGCATACGAAACCCATCATACCGGAATCATTTACTTGATATAAAGCAAACTTTGTCACAATGGTCGTCCTCGAGAAAATTTCAACCATGCATCGGACGCAAACGGCTATCGTTTAAAGCGAACTGAAGCTGGCGTGGTCAGCAGCTCCAGGAAGAGTTTGATTTACGCGTTGAAGCGCAAATGGGATTTATTTTGGACTCAGGCTTAAAAAAACGTTCCACACGCTAAGAAAAAACCATGCGGGCGCTTGTGAGAACCACTTAACCTTTAGCGGCCTGACGTGAGCATTTGAGTTTGAAAATGTCGCTCTCAGCCACTGGTATTTGGAAGGCAGTTCCATTTTCCACCTGTGTGTTCAGTGATACTGTCACGTGCAAAACATGTGATGTGCGGGTACGAGGGTGGCCTGGAGATTTCTAAGTGGAACTTGGCAAGATTCAAAATCTGAATAGAAAAAGACTCGAAAGCCCTTAGGTGAGAGTCAGATCTGGAATTTTATTTCAGTAGGGTGGTCTCATTTTTTCAACCAATTCGGTGTCCTGTCTCGTTGTGGATGGAATGCGATGCTGGAGGTCATTATTGAGTTTTTGGTGTCCGCCACGTACAGTTTAAAGCGGTGCTGAACACCCTTCCTCGTCACACCAATGTAAACAGCACCGCATTCTTCTCACGGTACGAGATCTACACCTCTGGCTGCCATTCGGGCAAGTGGAATCTCCTCTAAAAGAATCCTTTACACTGCTGATCACATGTGTCAGTACTGGATCTGCTGCTCTTCAATGACTCCCAATTTTGTAGCAACATCAATGCCGTGAGCATTTTTAATAAGGCTGTACCGAACGAGAATTTTTCAGCCGAACCGAACAAACCCTAAATAAGCCGAACACCGAATACATTAGAACCTAACAAAAATGTACCAAACCAACCTATTTTAAACTAAAATGTAAAAGAACTCAGTTCACAAATATTCATCAATGCACAAGTTTCTTAACAAATGTAGGTATTTTCACATGGACTTGCAGGTCCATAGTTGTTGAAACTCTGTTTAAACTTTAAAAAATCTACACTATGTTTACATTTTCCCTTATAATTTCTGAACCGTTAGAGCTAGGAACTTGTGGTTTGGACCAACAGAAAGCTGGCGAAAAAACCTTCAAAATGGTGTATTCAAACATCAAAATCCGTCAATTAGAAGTGAAAATATGTTCGGTTTGGTATTTTGCGTTTGAAAGACCGAACATCGAACCGAACAGCCTCTGTTCGGCCATGTTCGGTTCGGTTTGTTCGGTTCGGTACAGACTTAATTTTTAACCAAGAGAAAAATAACAGCCATTAAATGGACGTGAAATTGACATCACAAAGTTTCAAACCAAGATCGGAGTCGTTTGCAAGTGATTACACACAAACAAACAAACTTGAAAATAAAAAAGATCACTACAATTCGACAGAATGTGTTGCATGTCAGCAAACAATCGCCTCAAGATTGAAGATAGAATGAGAAGTGCGGGACTGAGTTAAGGTCGGACTTAAATAATAAATTCCTATGGAATATGCTATTTTTGAAGGAGGGACGGAGGAACGTGTTTAAATTTGGAAATTTTTTATTTCTGCATTGAAAGCAGCTCCAAGTTCGAATTTACAGAAGCCCTACACCAACAAGCTAGAAACTGCATTGGCTTCAGCAAGCTGAAAATCAGACAAGGGTGGAACAGTCTATCCAGACATCTCTTTATGTACGAGAGCAGCTTGAATTTAAGTCAGACACCAACTGGCTACGAAGTTACGAACCTTTTCTTGGTGTATAGTAGGCTCAAACGTAGTCTTAAAATATATTTTTATAAATTATATTTTAAAGATTTTTAACCAACATGGAACATGCAAGGTGTCAACAGGTCCAAGTCTTGTCGGACTAAAATCCAGAATCAAATTTCAAAATGATTTTTTCGCTCTTACTGCACCTGTACTCCACTGAGATTACGAATTAAAAAGTTGCATGAGGGAAAGCCTACAAAGTCAACTCTGATGGCAAAGTCCATTGCAGATTGGAGTACAAGGGAGGAAGAAGCGCTTCGTGCTTTGCAACATCTATAACCGACCTGCAGCACGAGTAGAATGGTGCTAAAACCGATTTTTTATTTTATTTTGGATAAATTAGAAATGGCAAGAATTTAATAACGGGTTGGAAGCTTTAAGAAAGACGCTGGACAGTGGACACGCAATTGTTCTTACTCCTAGTATCAACGTCACTAAAAACGTACGATGTGCGCACGTGGCTGTACCTCTACTCATCGAGATCTAAGGCACCTACAGTACAAAGAAGAGAGGAGTGTCAAATGAACGATAATTAAATTACACTTCGAGTAGGCCTATGTTCATTGCTTTTTTTGAACTTTAAATATTCATGGTGTCATATTTCGATCGGGAAAACTAACCAGAAAGAAACTTGGGTAGGCAGCAAAAAAACCTAAAACAGCAACATAGTTTGCATCATACTTAGTGTTAACAAAACAACCTGTCA
>JAHWFP010029335.1:0-22788 GCA_023313725.1 Lithobius niger
GCTCTAATTATTTATTACTGATCAATAAACATATACTCAATGTTTGGCTCATGTTTAATTCAAATTGAAAATATCTACATTTAATAAATAAATTTAAAATAATGAAAACTATGACAGACGGTTGTGTCAGAATGGCTGCCATTAGGCTTTGTTTCAATTTTTGCGGAGTGAGGGAGAGGCAGGGCGTAGGAGCGGAAAACGGATTGGGTATGGTGAAAGCTATCCACCAACAAAAGTTAGCACTGACTGACGACAAAAACAGAATCTGTTCTAAATGTTAATCAAAGCTGTAACGTCGTTTGTAAGTTTAAGTCATAAATAATCTTTACAGTTCAGTGTCGTAATGTTTTCGTGCTACAAGAAAAAAATAAAAAATAAAGGAGGACTGAGATCGTGAAATTGGGTGATAGGTTCATATACGTTGCATCAAAAGATCAGAAAAATTTCAGCACTAGAAAGGATAGCTACTCATTATAAATACTCATTATTTACACTGCGGTATCTCAGCTAGAAGCTGAAACTAACAGTTTGGCTCTACTCTTGATGTCACGTGTAACGTGTTTTTTACGTCAGTCGTTTGATACCTTCCAAATCTACAATCAAACTCAGCAGAGCGTTCCAAAGACCGGAAGTGGCATCACCTTAAATGTGAGTGAAAGTTGTAGTTCATCAGAAATAACGGCTAGAAGTGGCCAGAAGATAACCTCTTGGTGGGCGTGAGGTATCGATTAAGTCAGGAACCAGTTTCTCGTTGATGTGTGCTGGAGGGACAACCAGCACACAGCCAATCTTCGAATGCTCTGATGAGTTCACTGTTCTTTGTATATAACAGGTACCAAACTGTTTCCAACAGTCACGAGTTTCTCGAGTTCGAATATGTCGTTGTGGAAATGGAGTTGGTGATAGTTGCATCGATACACCAGTTGCTTACATTTTTTCCATTGAGAATTTTTTAGCTGGGACAATGAATGACAGCTGTACCTAGTTCTCTTGCCACTTTGACAAACCATTCTGTCACTGGTAACAACTCGGTTAGTAAACAACTTCAGATCTAGTGGCGAACGCTGTAGGAATTACTTCGATACCTCGGAGGTAAGATTCGATCTTGTGTTATCTTAACTCGATTCTTAACTGCTGTCTAGTCGGTTCTGCATAGTTCGCTGAACGTAACCCTTTCATTTTTTTTTTGTTTGAGACGTTCTTAGGGGTTGTCATGGAGCAAAGCTAAAGGTGGTTGCTTTCACGTTGGCTTTTTTGTGTGATTCAGTTTTGTTAAATCACCACAAAACAAATATAAATGTTTTAAACCGTCTCATTTTCCTAGCTTCTTCCCCATTGAAATGGTTTTGCTACATTCACATTTTTACAATCTTATGTAAATGTTGCTGGAGTATTTTTTTTATTAATTATAGAGAATATCCTGGGATAAAAGTAATAAGAGTGCAGGCTGCGGAGCTGTCGTGCTGCCATGTTTGATGATCTGGCCGTGTTGACATTTTTTGGGGTGTGTTCGTTTGCCGGGTGTGACATTTGTTTGGGGTGTGTTTTTTGCCGTGGTCGTCGTCCCTCCTGGGAACCATCACCTTGACTCTCGTTTTTTCTTGACGCCGGTTCGATCCTCGTACACGGACTTTGGAAAAAAAGTTGTTTTTTTCTTTTTTGTGGTGCGTCGGTCACTAGTGTTAGGTTAGGTTAGGTAAGGAAAAGTTTTAGTGCCAAAGTGTTTTATTTTTTTATTTTTTCCCCTCTTCCCTTTTATTTTTTTCTTTGCAATATCATGGAAAAATTGCTCTCCGCAAATTCCTGTGGTAGTGTGGATCCCAGCAAATGGATTGCTGGGGCAGTTCCTAACTCCTTGGGTAATCGATGGAAGACTTTGTATTACAACTCCATCCAATCGCCCACCTCTGCAAACCAAGGAATTTTTTGTACCCCAATCCACGAAGGGCATACCCCCGACAACTCAGTAAATCACACGAATTTGCCCTCGCTTCACGACACTTCAATGAGAATGTTAAATAGACTCGAAGGCTTTAGTCTGGAACAGGACTTAGACCTGGCGGAACTGAGTGTGAAAGTAGACTCATTGTCCCTACAAATCACGAACGGTCTTGAGTCAAAGTTTTCAGAGTTTAAAACGCGTTTTGAGACTTGGTCGAAAAGGTTTTTTTTATCAAACAGGAGCAAATACTTGAAGACTATGCTGAAAGCCTACTTCAAAAGCTGGGGGAACGTCTCCGATCTCATGAAGAAACATTATTGTCAAATATGGCCACTGTTTATCCATCAAATCTGGACCATTGCAAGACTTCTGCTACTATGGGGGATATCGGACTCTGTTAAACTTAACCATGCTCTCGATGTTATCTGCTTATTTGGACCAGGGGAAGGAAGAGATGAATTCGGGTACGAATGACCAGAGCTGTGAGAATGGCCACAACACGCCACCACATCACCTGCACGACTCCATAGGAGCATAGGAGCATAATGATTAGACGAGGTAAGGGCCAGAAAGGCCACAAAAGGAAGTATACAACACCCAAGCACATACCTGAAGCGAAAAATACGAACATCAACTTGGCTACTGGTGACCCCACACCGCACGTATCTTCTCTTTGTAAATTAAAGAATTCTGCATACGAAGCTAACAAACTTAATCCGAGGGAGGATGGTGCCAGTGCTTCAAATTCAAGTGCTTCAAGTGCTTCAAGTGTTTCTGCCCCTATGCCCGACATTAGGGCCACCACACCCAAGAAATGGATTAGTACTACCTCTATTATGGGGGACGCCAATGCACGCGCTCTTAGGGGAGGTGACCACCCAGAATCAAGACCTGGGACATTTCCTGGTGCAAAGGTCCAGGATCTGTTCGCAAGGCTCCCTGATATTCTTAAAGCTAGTCATCCCGAATGCAGATTCATAATTTGCGCTGGCTCAAATAACGATCAAGAGGATGCTCCCAATAGAATTGCTCTCAAACTTGCTGATCTTACAGCCTCCATCCAAGCCACTAAACCATCTTCTAAGATTTCCATCATTGGCTTGTTTCCGAGAGTGGGCCATTCGAACCGAAATGCTTTTACTCCGCCAATTGTGTGTTGACAAAAACTATACATTTGTTTCGATTGACAGCAAGATTTGTAATGACCACACGCTTTTAGCACGGGATGGACTGCACTTTGACTAGCCGTGGCAAGTCGGTTCTGCAGGGCGAACTTCATAATCTCCATAGACCTCTGGAAAACTTACAATAGTAACTGGGGATATCCCCATCACTGCATGAAACCTTTGCAGTACACATAAATTGCCCAGTACTGATCTTTCCTGCATAACACTCAATGCCAGAAGCCTGATCCGTAATCAGGGGTGTATTAACGAACTTGTGCAGCAAGGTACCTATGATTTTATTTTTTGTCGTGGAACCATTTCTCCATACGGGGGTCTAAGATGCGATGATTGCAGATGGGAACGAATATCGTGTTATTCAGCGTGACCCTGGTTTCCGGGAGGGAGGTCTCGTTATCTTACATAAGTGTGAAATACTGGTGGTTGTTGAGTCAGTGGCACCGGTGGCGGGGGGGAGATGTCATTTCCCTTCCCGGAAGCAAAATCACTTTCGTTCTCTGTTGTCTGCCCAACAGCTTTCTTGATTCCGAAATCATAAACCTCTGTACCTTCATTACTAATTCTTTCAGTGTGGATCATTCATGCATTCTGTTGGGGAACTTTAATCTCTCAACCGTTGACTGGCCACGAAATTCGGCTGGAGACATCCATCATCGGTATTTTCTTGAATTGATCGCTCCGCTGGGGTTGACCCAATTGGTCGATTTACCTATTCGTGGAAACAGTATACTCGATCTGGTATTTTTCCACGATAATTGGGTATTGTACGATGTTGCTGTTGAGGACCACCTGGGGAACAGTGATCATTGCATGGTATCCTTCAAAGTAAATTCAGCCCTCTCCAGTCCCATTCTTTTACACTAGGACCAATTCAACTGCCAACCTGGCAAGGTAAATTTTGCTTCCCTTAAATCTTCGTTAGCCACTGTTGAGTGGGATAATCAAATCTTCAATGTTCATTCTGACAATAACCAGGCAGGGGACTGTGTCCGGCATACACTGGAAAACCATGTCAGACATTGTCGTTCCCATTATCAGGTTAAGTAGCAGGATCCTTATTGCTTTCCTCGATGGATTGTGAAAGTTCGAAATTTAAAACGGAGACTTTGGAAACGATACAAAGCAAATCCATGCACTTCGACGTTACTTGCCTACAACGACCAGTGCAAACTTTATTCATCCACGGTTGAATCTTGGCACTGTAGGCAAAAAGCAAATATGATCCGCGAGGGTAACCTCGCCACCCTTTTTCGTTTATACAGACATAAAACTGACACCAAGCATTCGCTCCCACCTTTTAAATATGGAGGTTCCCATATCACTGGAAATCATGAAAAGGCGGAAGCATTAGGAACTGTCTTTGCTCTTGATGGTGTCCTCGATGATGGTACACCTCATGCACACCTGCCGCCACTTGTTTCTCTATCTGTTTCTTGCACTCTCGTTGCCTTTCCCTTGAACAAGGTTAAATTGGCCATTAATAAACTTAAACCAAGCCATTCTTGTGGACCAAACAGTTGCTCTTCTTTATAAACAAATTGTTGCTGAAATTTCATACGTACTCTACAAACTCTTCTCACTCTCGTTTGCCCAGGGGTGTCTTCCGTCTGTCTGAAACACTGCTACTGTAGTTCCAGTTTTTAAGAAGGGGTCGCCCTCAGATATACAGAATTACCGTCCAGTTGCCTTGACTTGCGTAGCATGTAAAATCAAGGAATCCATTATACGTGACGACATGTAATTGTTCCTCCAGGAGTTTTCCATTGTTCGCCCTGATCAATTTGGCTTTATGCCTGGACGATCCTCAACCCATCAACTCCTGCTCGCGCTTGATCACTGGACTTCTGCTCTCGACATTGGCATCCCATGTGATATTATTTATTTTGATTTTAAGAAGGCGTTCGAATCCGACATACACCATAAACTTCTGCTTAAACTTAATGCAAGTGGAATCTGTGGGAATCTTTGGAACTGGATCTCTGCTTTTTTAACAAATCGTACCCAGCAGGTTTGTGTTGAGGATACGCTCTCGTCACCTTTGAGGGTTTCTGCTGGAGTACCTCAGGGGTCCGTCCTTCTTCATAATCTATCTTAACGATCTCACCTTCACTAACGATAAAACTGCAGGCTTTAAGTTTGCTGACGATCTCAAACTCGGGTCCACGGTTCTTACAAATGAGTGCTCCGCTATACTGGGGATGGCGATTGAATACCTGGCAGTTGCCCCTTGCAGTCCAAAAGTGTGTTCCACACTGGTGCCCAAAATATCGGTCGTGATTGCCTCTTGGAGAATCTACCCTTGCAATCTGAACTTGAGGTACGTGACTTAGGGGTTTGGTTTACCCCGGACTTAAAACCACATTTGCACTGTCAGAAGATCAGTGCACTTGCTTTTTCGCCGCTTGGGCATTGTAAACAGATGCTTTTCATCTTGTAACCTTGCTACTAAGGTATGGACCTTCAAGGTCTTTGTGCGTCCTCTCCTTGAGCATGCTACTCCAGTTTGGTCCCCTGGCCTGCTCAAGGACATTGACCTGATTGAGTCGGTCCAACGTCGGTTCACTAAGGGTTTGCCAGGTCTCCGGGACTTATCACCTTCCTAAAGGTTGGAGAGGACGGGCCTAGTACCACTTGAACTCCGTAGGATTTGGTTTGACCCCCTCATCCTGACTTACAAGATCATTCATGCTTTGATTTCGGTGGACAAGCCTTTTTTTTACTGCTGCCAGCTTAAATCTGCGACCAGCTGAGGACATCCGTGAAAGCTGTCGGTGCAGGGTTCAGGCCTTAATTGTCGTCACAACTTCTTTTCCAACCGCACCGTTCCAATATGGAACGCCTTACAATTCGAAGTTGTCTCCCAACCTACGTTGGCGGGTTTCCGCAGGCTGCTGAGATCTCAGCCATTGCATTCCTTTTTAAAACGTCGACCTTAAATCTCTTTTTTATGTTCCCTATTTTATTCCATAGTCTTCCAATATACATTTTCAGTCTCGGTGTCAGTGGCTCAACACTCTTCCGGGTTCTGCCCACTTCAAGTTGGGCAATGCAAATTTTATGTGTATTTTTTTTATTAAGAGCTCTTTAGCTAGTTCAAGACAGAAATTAAAGGCGGGATGCTAACAAACTAAAGTGTGCAGCATCTAGCACCGTCTAGCTCTTTGTACTTCACTCAAGCACTTGCTTGATGCAAGCAACTGAATGCACAAACAAAAATCTTAAAAAAACAAACAAGTCACTTGCATCCTTAATTATTATTGAGTAAACATTTGGTACGTCCTCGTGCCCCTCGTAGCAAGCTATAAAGCTTAACGTTATTACTGCCACAGATTGCACCATTGTACATTCTTTCTATTCTACCGTGGCAGTTATGTCGTTAATTTTCGCAGTTTGCTTCCAGTTGCACGAGGACATACCTTATTTTTAATCAATAATTAAGGAGACCCGGAGATTTGCAGTTGTGTTGAAAGAAATTTCATTGTGCATTCCTTTGTTTCTGGCGAGCAAGCCATAGAGAGAACTAGATAGTGCAATAATAGATGGCGCTAGATACCGCAAACTTTAGTGTGGTAGCAATCCACCTTTAACCTGGCAAGACATGTTCACCGTGTAACAATTCCCTAAAACTGAGCACATATACGGTATAGGTAAACATATTTATGATCCAATATCCAGTGATTTCTGCTTCATTTATTTACCCTTGATCCACTGACTCATTTTGACCTATTGGCAACATTTGATCCACCGAGCCCTTATACTCAACCACTGATTCTTTTTTCGTGCTGTCGTAGGTATTTTTTTAAAACACCATAACGAGCCGCACATGATTTATTCCATGCTTGTTCAATTCATTAGAACATTCGACATAAAGTCGTAACTTTAATTTTTTCCATATACGGCCTTCAGCCAACAGACTGAATTTTTTGATCACTCATTGCTCTTACCAACCTGTTAAACAATGCTCTGATTAAACGACAATATTTTAGAAATTTTCACCTGCGCACGTCATTATTAGTCTTATTTTCACTGCCAAATGCGGAAAACGATTGATTTTATTGCATAGAAGATTATTGCCCTCCCATTGCTCCTCCTCCCTCCCAGAAGTTTTAAAGCCTTTATTTTTGCACAGGATTTTTCATAATTTCTGGAGACAGATTGTCTGCTAATCAAATAAGTGGGGACCAAATTGTCCATATCAAATGTTCTCGGACCAAATCAGCAAGACCAAAATGGTCTCATACCACAGGACGATTTAAGATAAAAGATAGTCTGCTTGTCTGGATTTCATTGTTTTAAATGTCTTTGTCCGTAGTGTTTGCCATTTAACCGTTTTATAAGTTGCTTCTTTTGGGAATATGAGCGTTTGTATATCGACTATACTTGTTGGTTAAGTTGATATGGACGCATTTTGTGTTGCAATACGACCGTAATCCTGCAAGCAGACACATTTTTATTTTTAATAACAATTTTTCAGTCACCGAGAATAAAAAAGGTTTAAATAGATAATTTTTTTCTGAGTTATGTGGAAAAATTTCGGTTTCTGCTTGATGTGCTTAGTGAGTCTTCTTCCACTTTTGACTTTAAAGATCAGTGTTTTGGTAGCCAGACTGCAATTATGATTCTGCCTGTGTTACTGCTACACTTTCAAAATAGTTCCAATTATATCTTTTTATTATAACGTGAAATAAAATCTTTTAGAGAATTCTACGTTCGAACTACTGTACTATTTACTGGTACATGTTCAGTTAAATGTACATAATCAAGAAGCAAAGAATAATTAATTCAATTAAATTTTTAATCTATTGAACCATTTTGTATTCCACTTTTACCACGTAGATACTGGATATTAGTTTTCGTTTAAGTGACAGTGATGATCCCTATGTGGCGGTGGTCTTATAATTTTTTTTAATTTTGAAACATCACCTCACAATCAAGCAAAAGGCAGAATAATTTAGGAATTTTGATCACCTATGCAAAAACTGTCTCTGGACTACCAAACCCTCGGACTAAAACCATTTCAGTTCATTATGCCTTTCAACAAAAGTTCACCGAAGTTTCTGTAATAGAAAATGGTAGTTACTCATTATAGGAAACAATAGGTTTCCAGATTGGATTTACACTGCGGTTTCTCAGCTAGAAGCTATCACTAACAGTTTGGCTCAATACTTGATGTCACGTCTTTAGGTCAGTCATTTAATATCTTCCAAATTTACAATCCATCTCAATAGACCATAGTAAAGAGCCTAATTGCTATCACCTTAGAAGCGAATGATGATTGGATTTCATCAGGGATAACATCCAGAAGAGGATGCTGACCTCTCAGCGTGGTCTCTGAGGTATCTCCGAAACCATTTTCCCGTAGATGTAGGCAGGAGGGATGAGTCATCTCGGAGACATCTCTGTAATGTGTGGTGCAGTGGCGACCCGGACCACTGCACTGTGACTGAGGTTGGCGCTAATGACCAAGTTGTCGACGCGCCATTAAGCCTCAATCCCCCCCCCTCTCGTCTCGGAGCCACCATTCCCATTGAAAATAAACCTGTGGAATGCAATGAAGAGTTTGTTAACTATTGACTGTATATTAAAGGTACCAGACTGTCCAACAGTCACGCTTTCCGTATTTAAATGAGTCGTTTTGGAAAGTGCAGTAATTTCAAGCTCCATTGTGGCTAGACAGTTACATCAGTACACCTTTTGCTAACTTTTTTCCTTTGATAATCTTATAGCTGAAATGAATAACAACTGTTTAGTTCTCTTGTCTCCTTGATAAACGATTCTGTAAATGATACCAACTTCGGTAGTAAACATCTTGAAACCAGTAGCGAATGTTGTAGGACTTCCTTCAATATCTCGGAGACAAAGTTCGATCTAGTGGCATCTTTGCTCGATTCCAAAGTGCTGTCTGCTCGGTTCTGCATAGCTTGCTGAAAGTAAACCTTTCATTTTTTTTTGTGTGTGAGACGTTCTTGGCGGCTGTCTTGGGGGCAAAGTTAAAGGTGGATGCTTCCATGTTGGGTTTTTTGTGGGACTCGGTTTTGTTACGATCAAAACCAATATGAATGTTTTAAACCCTCTCATTTTCCTAGTTTCTTCCCCATTGACATGGTTTTGCTACATAGCTTACGTCAATGTTGCTGGATTTTTTTAAAGAGAATATCCTTGGATAAAAATGACAAGAATTCTTTTCACAACTTTAAGACGGAAATTATAGAATGAATGCCACCAAACTAAAGTTTGCAACATTTAGCGCTACCTAGCTGTTTGTAGTTTGCTCCGGAACTTGCTCGAAAAACAAGCAAAGGAATGCAAAAAGAAAATTCTTTTAAAACAACAAACAAGCTACGTGCCTCCTTAAATGTTTAGTAGAATTTTGGTATATCCTCAAAGCAAGCTGAAAAGCTTAACGATATTACTGCCACTAGATTGCGCAGTGGTAGATTCGTTATGTTCTAAGTGGCGCCATCTAGTGGCAGTAATCTCGTTAACTTTTACATACTGCTTCAAGGTGCACGAGGATGTACCAAAGTTTTACCCATTATTTAAGCAGGTTCTTGGTTTGTTTGTTGCGTTGAAAGAAATTTATTTGTACATCCCTTTGCTGGCTGCAAGCAAGCACTAGAGACAACGAGATAGCTCTATAATAGATCAAAAACTTTACTTTGGTAGCAACTCGCCTATAACCTGCTAAGACACCTTCATGGTGTAACAACTCCATAAGCTGAATTATACGGTATAGGTAAATATTTTTCGGACCCACGACCCAATGAGCTGCTTCTTTTTTTTACCCATGATCCACTGGCTCATTAGACAGACTTACCGAACTTGACCCACTAACCCCATTTTCTGCCCCACTTATGCTTTGTTCATGCTGTATTGGCCAATCATTTAAAACACCATAACAAACCGAACAATATTCAGTCCATCCTTGCTCAATGCATTAGAGCATTCTAATGGAAAATCAACTTACTAAAGTCGTACCTTGCATTTTTCTATATACGTCAACCAGCTATCAGATTGTTTTACACGCATCGTTCTTACCGACCTGTAATGTTCTGCTTAAACGACAATATTTTAACGATTTTCACCTGTGCATCTATTTGTTGGCCTATTTCCCCACCTAAATGCGAAAGAACGATTGATATTCGTTGCATAGAAGATTATTGCCCACCCATTTGCCCTTCCCAGAAGTTTTAAAGCATTTACTCGCGCACATGGTTTTTAATATATTCCCGGGCCAAATTGTCTTCCGATCAAATAGGCGGGGACTAAATGTTCCGTACAAAATTTTCTCAGACCAAATCGGTAAGACCAACATGTCTTTTACCGCCGAAGTAGGATAAAATATGGTCTGCTTGTCAGGACTTCATTGTTTTGAATGTTTTTGACCGTGGTGTTAGCCACTTAACCATTTTTAAGTTGCTTCTTGTAGGAATACGAGTGTTTACATCTCGGCACTGCTTGTTGGTTAAGTTGATATAGATGTATTATGTGTTGCAACATGACCGTAAACCTGCAAGGAGACATATTTTTATTTTTTAACAATTTTTCATAAAACAAGAATAAAAAAGATTTAATTAGAAAATATTTTTGTGAGTTATGTCGAAAAGTTGCAGTTTCTGTCTGATGTGCTTAGTGAACCTACCAGTTTTAATGTTTAAATATCAGTGTTTTGGTAGCCATGGAAAAATATTCTTCTCGTGTCGCTGCTATACTTTCAAATTATTTTTTTTTCTTTTTCTGTTACGAAAACTTGAAATAATATGACAAAAAAGTGTTTAGAGTATTCGATGTGTGATCTACTAAAGTATTTACTAGTAAATATTTATTTTAAGTACATAATCAAGAAGCAAAGCATAATTAATTCAATTTGATTTTTAATTTATTGAACCATGTTTTATTCCAATAACTTTTACCATGTATTGCTTGATCGGCCATGATCCGTTAATAAATTTTGCATGTTGTTATAATTTTTGAGAGGTTTTTTGAACAAGACCTCACAATCAAGCAAAAGTCAGAATATGTTAGGAATTTTAATCGTCTATGCAAAAGCTGTACCTGAAGTTTGGAAACCCTCGAATTTATTCCATTTCTTAGTCGTTTCATCAAAAGATCCCTGAAATTTCGTTACTAGAAACATTGGTAGTTACTCATTATCGGAAACAATAGATTTCAAGGATGCATTTACACTACGGTATCTATGCTAGAAGCTATAACTGACGTTTTGTTTAAGTCAGTCATTTAATATCTCCAAATCTACAGTCAAACTCAGCAGAGCATTCCAAAGAAGACAAGTGACATCACCTTAGGTTTGAGGCAATGTACACGGAGCAAAGCCATTTGGCCAGGGAAGAAGCTGGAAAAAATAATTGATTTAAAACATTTATATTGGTCATGTACCGATGAAGTTAGAAAAGTGAGTCACACAGCAAATCCTAGACGGGAGCGAATATTTTTTTTATTTTACCTGTGTTTAATACGATGAAGCCTTGAAGGCATTAGGGCAGGTTGAAGACTGAATCATTCTCCTCAACTCCCCCTCTGGGCGATCATGAATTCGGATGTTTTCGGGTCGCCCAGAGGGGGAGTTGAGGAGAATGATTCAGTCTTCAGCCTGCCCTAATGTCTGTGCATGCCATCGTTCAGTGGAACTGCCAAAGTTAGCGGACCCATGCCAAAGAGCTGCGGCTGCTTTTGTCGCATTGGCAACCTCTGTGCTGCTGTCTTCAGGAAACTTGCTTTAAGGCGTCAGATAATCCGGTTGTTCGAGGTCATTCAGTCTACCGTCTGGATGCTGACCCTGTGCCACGTGCACATGGTGGTGTTGCAGTGCTGGTTCAACACTCTCAGCCACATGTCAGTGTGCCTCTGCACACTAGGCTTCAGGCGGTAGCAGTTAGAGTTTCTTTCCACTTCGATATTACTCTCTGTTCGCTTTATTTGCCACCAGATGAGGTCTTTGGGGTTGGTGACCTGGAGGATCTGGTCCGTAAGCTTCCTGCCCCTTTACTATTGCTGGGCGACTTTAACAGCCACCACGTTGAGTGGGGGGGGACCTTATACTGACAACAAAGGGAGGATCCTTGAGGAGTGGATGTAGAGGGGGTCCGTCTGCATCCTGAACGATGGAGCCATGACTCACTGTAATCTAGCCACAGGCAATTGGTCAGTGGTGGACTTAGCCTTCTGTTCTCTAGCCATCCCAGTTCATTTCACTTAGGCTGTCACTGCCGATCTGCATGGGGGCGATCACCTCCCCATTGTGTTGTCCACAACGCAAGGGGGTTCTGTGGCCTCCAGGCCAGCTCGGTGGGCGCTTAAGCGAGCTGAGTGGTCATCCTTTGCTGGGGCTGCTGTATTTCAGCATGCGGTCGAGGACTTTTCTGATGTGGATGAACTTTCCACTCATTTCACTGATGTGGTCCTTGCTGCTGCTCATGCTACTGTCCAGCATACGTCCACGCAGCCGAGACGAGTTCCTGTTCCGTGGTGGACACCAGCTTGCAAACTGGCCATTCAGGCCCGCAGGCGTGCATTGCGTGCATTTACGGTGAGCCCCACTACTGAAAACTTTGTGTCCTTTAAACGCTGCCGTGCCCGTGCCCGGTATGTTATCCGTGAGGCTAGGCGTGCTTCGTGGTTGGTTTATATTTCGTCAATCACGCGCTCCACGCCTTCTCGGCAAGTGTGGAGGAAGGTGCGCCAGATCTCGGGAAAGAACGTGCCTTCCCCGGTGTCGCAGTTAAAGGTAGCGAATGCCGTGATCTCTTCTGTGCCGGATATCGCCGATTGTCTTGCGTTTGCATTTGCGCGGGTCTCGAGTGATGACCATTATGATCCTTGTTTCCTCGGGATTAAGCGTAGAGAAAAGGCTCACTCTCTTGACTTTCACTCCGATGGGCTAGAGGAGTACAATTTACCGTTTACCTGGCAGGAATTTGTTTCAGCTTTGTCCAAGTCGCATGACTCCGCCCCGGGGCCTGATGATGTTCACTATCAACTGTTGAAACATCTGCCTCTTGCCTCCCAGCAGTTCTTGCTGGGTATGTTCAACCGTGTGTGGGCAGAGGGCTCTATTCCAGTAGCGTGGAGGACAGCAGTGGTCATCCCGATTGTAAAACCGGGCAAAGACCCTACTTCTCCTTCCAGTTATCGCCCAATCGCTCTGACTAGCTGTGTCTTTAAACTTATGGAATGGATGGTCAGTGAGCGGTTGGTATGGGTGTTGGAATCACGGGGATTCTTATCTGCGTCCCAGTGTGGCTTTCGACGGTTTCGGTCAACTATCGATCATCTAGTTGCCCTTGAATCTGATGTGAGGGAGGCTTTTCGCCTGCGTCATCATCTGGTTCAGGTTTTCTTTGACTTGGAGAAGGCTTATGATACGACCTGGCGTTATGGGATTCTCCGTAGTCTCTATGACTGTGTCTTGAGGGGACAGATGCCACTGTTGCTTTCCGCTTACCTCTCAGGCCGTTCTTTCCACGTTCGTGTCGGGGCGACTCTCTTTCCGCCTGTTTGTCTTGGAGAATGGTGTGCCTCAAGGAGGTGTTCTTAGTGTCATCTTGTTTGCTATAGGAATCAACCCCATTGCTCAGCAAGCTCCTGTTCCCCAGTCATTGTTTGTCGATGACTTCGGCCTGCGCTTTCGAGCAGCTCGCATGCAGACCTGCGAGCGGCAGCTACAGCTGGCGATTAACAAAGTCCAGACCTGGGCGGTCAGTAATGGTTTCCGGTTTTCTCCGGACAAGACTGTGTGCGTCCACTTTTGCCAACGAACACTGCACCCAGATCCTTGCCTGTACTTGGGACAGGCACAAATTCCTGTTGTCCCACAGGCACGTTTCCTGGGTCTGGTGTTCGATTCCAGGTTATCTTGGCTTCCACACTTGCGTCAGCTTAAAGACAAGGCTTTGCGGGCACTTAACATCTTGCGGGTCCTGTCGGGCACTTCATGGGGGGCCGATCGCACTGCCTTGTTGTGCCTCTACCGAGCCGTTGTCCGCAGCAAACTTGATTATGTGTGTATGGTCTATGGTTCGGCTAGTGACTCGACTCTCCAGATGTTGGACACTGTGCATCACAGTGGCCTGCGTGTGGCGACTGGGGCATTTCGAACTTCTCCAGTGGTCAGCCTCTATGCTGAGGCCTCGGAGCCACCTTTGCCATTCGTCGACGACAGCTTGCCATTCAGTATGCTGTGCGTTTGTGTGCTGTGCAATCCAGTCCTGCTTGGTCCATGGTTTTGGGGCCAGACTTGCGAGTCGGTAGACGCAGGGTGGGTAAGGGTGATTTCCGCGAAAGGCTCCAGCAGTCCTGTCAGGAGATAGCCTTTGAAATGCCCTGCGTCTTGGGGCTTGGGAGAATGCCAGTTGCCCCTTGGCTTGTTCCGAGTGGCAGTTTCATTTTCGCTCTGGCGTCCCTCCCGAAGGGTTCCACTCTACCAGCAAGGTACTTATAGGAGTTACGGCGGATGAGTTCTCAGTAGGCCTGTTATCAGCCCCTGTTTACTGATGGGTCGAAATCTGACGTTGGCGTGGCGTGTGCTTGTGTATGTAAGGGAGTAACGATTGCCCATCGCCTTCCATCAGGCTATTCTGTGTTTTCTGCAGAGCTTTTGGCTCTTGGTTTGGCGGTGGAATGGGTCCTTGACCTTCAGGGCACGCATTTCATTATCTTTAGTGATTCCATGAGTGCCCTGGAGTCCTTGGCGAATTACAATCCTTAGAACCCCTTGACACAACGTGTTCAAGCTTTGCTTTCCCGCTTGCCTGTCCAGCGGAAAACCGTGCTTTTCTGCTGGATCCCGGGCCATGTTGGGATAGCAGGGAATGAGCAAGCTGATTCTGCTGCGAAAGGGGCCCTTTCTGGCCCTCTCGGTAGGAATCTCAGCCTTGTTCCCTCGGACGCCTTTCCAACTCTGCGTCTGAGGTTACACGCTTTTTGGCAAACCTTGTGAGACAGACAGAACGGTAATAAATTACGGGCCATTAAAGGCACTGTCGAGGAGTGGCACTCGGCGTGTCGCCGTAGTCGCCGTGGGGAGGTTGTGTTGGCCCGTTTGCGCATTGGTCACACCCGACTTACTCAATGTTTCGTTTTGCGGGGGTTTGACCCTCCTGAATGTTATTGGTGTCGACGGCCACTTACGGTCCGGCACTTACTTGTTGATTGTCGCCATCTTGATGGTGTTCGCCGTCGTTCCATCTTCCGCATGACATTGCGCGTCAGTTGGGCGATAAGTCTGTCCTCCTGTTCGGTGTTTTTCAATTTTCGCAAGAGGTACAGATGTATGACAAGATTTAGGTTAGGGGTTTGAATAACATCTCTGTAATGTGTGGTGCAGTGGCAACCCGGACTACTGCACTGCGCCTGAGGTTGGCGCTAATGACCTGGTTGTCGACGCGCCATTAAGCCTCAATCCCCCCCCCCCCCCTTGAAGAATGCCTCAGAGAAAAAATAAAAATGTCCAAGTGAGTGAGCAATACTGATCCGAGTGGACAGTGCCGTAGCCTCGAAGCAAAGATGACATGATCAAATCGCATCTGTGACTTAGTAAAGGCACTCCTAAAGCATCGTAGTGGTTCTCAAGATTTTGACTCCATGCGTAGGGGTCTGGTACTGTTGCCCGACGGTACTTTTGCCCAACGCCCGTTTCCCGACAGGTCTGCTGCCCGACAGTGATGTTTGCCCGACAGGTGAGTTGCCCGACAGACAGGTCTGTTGCCCGACAGTGATGTTTGCCCGACAGTGATGTTTGCCCGGCAGGTTTGTTGCCCGACAGTTTTGTTTGCCCGACTATAAGTTGCCCAACAGGTAATTTATTAGTAATGTACAAAACACATACCACCCTAAAATATTTTAATAATGCAAATAGTTAACAAAGATGATATTTTTGTTCACAAAGCTGTTCACAAAGCAGACATAGAACGTTGAAGAGGGGGATAAGAAAATTAAACAAAGTTAAAAGGGTTTTTTTTAATTGTGAAATTCAACCAAAATTTTAATAAAGCAATCAGCTGATGTGTTTGTTAGAAACCGGAACAAAGCTGTAAAAAGCAGATACAAAGCTGTTACTTTAAAAAATGAAGAAATTCATTGAAAAATTTTTATAATGGAAACAGTTAACAAGGCTATTTTTATTAAAAGAGCTGAACAAGGCTGCTACCAAAGCTAAACAAATAACAAAGTAAGTATACAAAGCTTATACTTTTCAAACTTTTCTAACTCAATTCAACATTTAACAGTTAAAAAAGCTAAAATGTATGTTAATAAATCTGAATAGTTAACAAAGCAGATATACAAAGCCGATATTTAAAAAAAATTAAAATTCAATGGAAATTGCAGCAAGAAATGAATTCCTAAATGAGAATGCTGAAGAGGACAAAGAAAAAATATTTTTTAAAAGTAAGGGGTGAGAGGTGAAACCAATGGTGCAAGTGAAATGAAAGGCGGAACCAATAAAAACCAAACCCGGGCTGGGAATAAGCAGGTAAAAGTGAAAGATAAACATACGGGCGAATGGTAGGATGAAGTGGAGAGAGGGGGGGGGGGGCCTGAAAAGACGAGGGAAGGCATGGGGGCGGGGTGCAAGGTGAAAAATATAAAACAGAAGTTTACTGAAATTACAAAAAATGAGTTTTACTTTTCTTTTAGTGCGGTGCGATATTTTTCTTATACATCACTGTCAGGCAAACATTACTGTCGGGCAACACACCTGTCAGGCAAACATTGCTGTCGGGCAAGTCACCTGTCGGGCAAACATCACTGTCGGGCAACTCACCTGTCGGGCAAACATCACTGTCGGGCAACTCATCTGTCGGGCAAACATCACTGTCGGGCAACTCATTTGTCGGGCAAACATCACTGTCGGGCAACAGACCTGTTGGGAAACTGAAGTCGGGCAAAAGTACCGTCGGGCAACCGTACTGCTCCCATGCGTAGTTACCATTGATAGATTTCTATACCAAAGAGGTATAGGCGTCATTTTTATACTTCTCTCAGCTGTGAGATTCTGAATGGAAAAAGGCAAGCAAATGTTGCTTTACCACAACGAACTCGCAACACCATCTTAGAACTAGAAATTACATTACTTCCGAAAACAGCCCATTCAAGTTTGGGAGACCCATTAGTGTTGGAGACAGTTTTTGTATCTCTAATACACAGCGAACGTTGATCCAACTTAAGAGAGACTTCCAATACTTTCCAATAGTTCGACCTGACTCATGAGAACTTCCTCATACAGCCAGGGAGCATGTGGAAGAAAGTGGTTCCATATTTAGTTGGTACCATGTGCCTTTTCAAACATCAGTCAACTCTTCTGAACGTTATCACTGATAGCGTTGCATATAAGGAAACGTAATTTCAGCACTTTCGATTGCTGTGTTGAGTTTGCTAGTAGTTTTGGATAGTACTGAATGAGTGACGAAACAAGTTTCACGCATGACATGACACATTGCGTCCAATGGTTAGCTAGCCATAGTTTCAAGATACCAGACCATAGTGTAAATACATGCTTAAAACTTGTCATTTTCCGAGATATTTCGAGACACCTTCCATTAAAAAGTATGCAAAATGACAGCAATTATAGTTGAGCTGCGACACTATTTACACATTCGTGGTTTTCAAGACTTGTTACACAACATCTGCCTGGAGAGACTGCTCTAAATACATATATGCATCTTTGACCAAATGTGAGGTTTCTATCATAACTGGGTTTACGGGGAATGTTAGGAACATTGCACTGTTTAATATCGATGAATACATGCTAAAACTTAAGGGATTAAAAAGGCAGTTCCATTAATAAAATATTGGATTGTTGTAATTATGCTTTTATCTCCCACACATACAGTAAAAGAGATATTTTCCATTAAACACGTTAGTAGCAGATAAATTGGTAGAAAACAAGCCCTTTTGAACAGTCCCCCAGTACTCCCTGCTACCTCCCTCCTTCCATTCTGCAGATGGGGGGGGGGGGGGGGGGTTCCTAATATTTTTTGCAGTTTTTAAAAAGTGTTGCTGTTTGTGGGAGCATTTTTCGGCGTGTAACTTTCTCATTGTGTCCTCCTTCTTATTTAAATATTTTGCAGGTTTTTTTTTGTTTTCTAAAGTGTTGTTGTTTGGGGAGCATTTTTCACAAGTTTTACGGATGAGGGGTGTGAATTTCTAGCACGTGGACCATTTGATACAAACCCCCAGGGAATAGGTATAAAAGGTGTGGATCCTTATAAAAGGTTGATCTTTATATCAGCCATGGCTGCCAAGTACGAGGTAGTCTCGAGGTTCCAGTGCAAGAAATGCAAAGTTGAGTTTTTATCACGAGAAGAGGTGGAAAATCATTTGGAGAAGCCTTGCGTGTTAAAATTTATGTGTGTCGAATGCGGAGGACTCGTTTCTTCTTACAATGAATTTTTGGCACACTACAACCGATGCGATGGAAAAATGATCACGCCTGAAAAAATCAAGTTTAGTGGTATATATTACTGCGAAGCTTGTTGGAAGTAATTCCCCGATTTGGCAATAGCTACGGTTCATACAAGGATTTCACATTCGTCTCTTCCGACAAACAAAGAGACGGTTTCGGAAGATAAAAAAAAAGGACTAACGATGATTGACGAAGAAAAAAATGAGAGCCTCCAATGTCTGACAATGACATTTTTTTTATGTCAATACTGGAAAAAGACGTTCAGGAACAAGAGATATAAAAGGAGGCACGAAAGGCGTTGCGAAGGAAAATGTAACGAAACCTGCGAATCGTGTGGTGAGACTTACTCAGGCAGTCTCGCGTATAAACGGCACAAGTGTGGAGGGGCTGTAAAACAACATGGAAGGGAAATTGGAGAGTCTTCAAAAAAAAGACTTAAATTTTCTTTTCCTAAACTCAAGCCCTGGTTAAAGGAAGGAATAATTTATCAAATACCAGCAAATTTTCAACCTGGTAGTAAACAACGTCAGATCTCTAGTCGTACCTATAATAGAGGATACCAGAATCGACTGTGCCTTGTCCGACATGATTGACGATTTGAAAGCCAAGACAGAGGTGACAGACGATACCGAACTCGAGGTGAGGCCCTTCAGTTAGGATTTAGGAGGTTTTGATCTAGTGCGCGATGCTTTCAACAGATGCTTCTTAACTTTTAAGCGGGATTTTACACAGGATGAAATGCTCTACGAGCCATTGATTTTGTTGGAACAGTACGAGGACAAATATTGCAATCTTTTAGAACAATGTTGACGTCTTATGGTAAACATAAGATTGGATTATGCATTCTCTTTGAAAAAGCGATGGAAACTATTACAGCTTATTTTAACTCTAACCTGGTCAGGGTGAGGAGCAAGGAGGTTCTTTCGGAAATGTCGAACAAGATTCTGCATAGTATTGGACAGTTTGCCGTAGAAGGAAGTGCATGGTTTGTCAAGCAATGTGTGTGCACCGAACTATGTGTTGGAATTTATAGACCTTACGCCGGGAAAGGTTACGTAGCGCTCCCCAACAATCTCAAACTAGGTCCCGATATACTGGTCAATGTGTGTAGTGAAGATGATACATGTTTTCTGTGGATCGTGTTGGCTAGTATACATCACGTTCCATCTTCGCAACATGATTGGGATACGAAACATTACCTGTCTCGTGCTCACGAGTTAGTCGTAGGTGTGTTGGACCCTGTTCCTTTATCCAAAATCGCAGCGTTTTTGGTTTCAAGGATGACGAGCCTTGCGTTTATCGTGTGAGTTCCTTAGTTGAAAGTAAGTATCACGTGACGATAAAAGACTAACACAAATTTTTCGCGAGTTTCAACCCCAACAAGCGCTTGAAGTATTTTTGCAGGCATTGCTTATACGGTTTTCGAAATCGTTTCAGGTATGAAAACTACTCCCTTCCTTCTTGCAAGGGAGTTCCGTTTCAGAAGACCTCATTGTCCGACAATGACGTTATCCATTTTAAAACTTTCAAGAACGAGCTCAAAAGGTTGTGCATAGCTTACGTGGACTTTGAAGCGGCGCTGCATTCAGTATACAGTTGCGATGGAAACGATACATGCACCAGAGTTAACCACATACACCAAGCTTGCGGTTTTACCTACGTAATTGTTGACCACTTAGGTGGAGTTTTTTCCAAAAAGTTGTACAGAGGAGTAGACTGCGTGCAAGTTTTCTTCGAATCTATATTAGAGCAGCAGAAAAAGATTGTGGCTTACGTGGATTCCCTCAAACTACGAACGAAACATTTAACCAAGGAGCAGTGGTTGCTGTACAAAGAAGCTGCGGTGTGCCTCATCTGCAAACAACGAGCATTTAACCCTCCCCAAGAAAAGTTTAACAGGTGTGAGAAAGTACGAGACCACGACCACATCACCGGTGAATTTAGAGGTGCCGTGAACAGCAAGTGTAACTTTGCTTACACTTTGAACAAATACATAGCGGTTCTTATGCATAATTTCGAAAAGTACGACAGTCGTTTTGTCGTGAAGGCTTTGAATTCGTTTAAAGATTTGAAGGCTCTGCATAATGTCAGGATCATCGCTAAGAACAAGGAAAAAAGCAGCAGCATGAAATTGGCCGGTTTTACTTTCATAGACAGTCTAGCATTTATGACGGCATCGTTGGAAACTCTAGCTCCGAACTTAAATAGCTATAGCATCATGGACAAACTTTTCGAAGGTAAATCCGTCCAGGCCATCAGGAAAAAGGTGTGTTTCCCTATGAATACTTGACAAATGTGGAAGTGTTTGAGGAGAAGTTATTTACCTCCCATGTCGGCATTTGCCTCGTTGTTGAAAGGACTGATCTGCTCCGAATCTTATCAAAATCAATGAAGATTTGGGATTTAGGAAAATGTAAAACGTTTGGAGATTACCACGACCTGCATTTGTGGACGGATGTCGGGCTTTTAGCTGATGTGTTTGAAAATTTTAGAGCGACGTGTTTGGCTAGTTACGGATTGGACCCCTCCAATTACATTTCTACACCCTCCCTATCTTGGGACGCTGCGCTCAAGAGCACGGTAGTGTCTTTGTATCTCTTCACTAATATTGACATGCATCTTATGGTGTATAGGGGTATAAGAGGCGGTGTCTCGTTTATAGCTAGAAGATACGCTAAAGCCAACAACCCGTATATACTATCTACCTTTGACCCTGATAAAAAGAATTCTTACACTATATTTTTGGACTTCAACAACTTGTATGGTTGTGTTATGTGCGAGTATTTACCTACCGGGGAGTATGAATGGGTGCCGGAAGACCAGCTCGAGGATATAAATCACGATAATTACGGAGATGAGAGAGTTACGGGGCTGATATTGGAAGTTGACTTGGAATACCCGGAGTTACTTCATGCGTTGCACAATGATTTCCCGCTAGCCCCCGAGCACATGATAATTACAAAGTCTATACTTTCTCCCTTCAACTGTCGGGCAATCCAGGACTTGAGGTTAACGTACAGCAAAGGCCTAAAGCTAACCACTAACCTTTTCTCAAAGAAAAAGTATGTGGTGCACTTTAGGAATTTAAAATACTACCGTTTTCTCGGCATGGTTCTAAAGAAAATACACAGATCATTTTAAGCAAGCGCCTTGGCTGAAACCTTACATCGAGTTTAATAACGAGAAACGGCAAACAGCTACTAAAGATTTTGACAAAAACCTCTATAAACTGGTGAATAATTCGATTATCGGTAAGACAATCAAAAACAAGTGCAAGAGAAACAACGTCTCCCACTCACCAGGAGTTTCACTTCTCTAATTTCGTAATTTTTACAAAGACTCCCGCTAACATCATCTTGAACAATCCCATCGTGGTTGGTTTTAGCGTCTTGGAATTGTCAAAGTTACTAGTCTACAGGTTTCACTACGACCACATGATGAAAAAGTATGGACCGGAGAGATGTACACTCCTAGTCACGGATACAGATAGTTTGTGTTATTCGATAGAAACGGACGATATTTACAAAAATATGGAAAAAGATGCGTCGTTGTTCGACACAACGTACTATCCAAAGAACATTTTCTACACTCCAACATGAACAAAAAAGTATTGGGGAAGATGAAAGACGAGAGCATGGGGTGCCCAATTTCCGAGTTTGTAGGTTTAAAGTCGAAGCTCTACAGCGTTTTACAATCAGATGGGAAAAACAAAATGGCTTGCAAAGGCATTAAGAAAACTGCACAAGTGGTGCACGAAACGTACAAGAATGTGCTGTTTAATAATAGCGTCGTGAGAACTCTGGGGTCTTACATTCGTTTGGAGGTGCACGAATTAAAAACCGTAACCATCAACAAGTTGGCTTTCAGTCCCTACAACGACAAGAGACGGGTCTTCGACGATCCAATCAGTACTCTAGCTTATGGGCACGTGAATTCAGCTTAAACTATCTATATTATCTGTCCAGCTGTTGTTCTTGGAGTCATAGCCCTTCCATTTAACAAAATAAAGCATTTTTCCATCTTTCCCCTCTTTTTACGTAATATTTGCTCCACTAGAAATAAATCTGGAACTTGGGTTTTTTTAATTCTATTTTCGTAGAAACCTCCGAGCACTGGTTCTCCTGACTGGTTATTACAATCCTCGGAACCCCTTGACACAACGTGGCCAAGCTTTGCTTTCCCGCTTGCCTGGCCAGCGGAAAACCGTGCTTTTCTGCTGGATCCCGGGCCATGTTGGAATA
>JAHWFP010029339.1:0-13244 GCA_023313725.1 Lithobius niger
TATGTTGTTAAAGTCTGACGTAATAGTTACATTTGTATAATTGTATATCAGCACGATCGGCGACCACTACTTAACTGAACATCACCCAGTGAGTTTTTCTATTTATCTTCAGGCTGTCGCCTTCCCTTTTACATCTATGGTCGTCGGGACTGATAAGTCTTCAGCAGCTGGACCGATTTAAATAATAAAAATATACAAAACATTATAAAAGAAGATTTGCAAAATGTCATCAAAACCAAAAATAAACTTGTTTTAATTTGAAATAACTTTTTGCAAACCTAATCAGCCCGATCAGTAGTGAATCCTGTGAAAACCCCAGGAATATCACCTGGCACTCTGATGAACGTGTTTAAGTGTCCATTAGCTATTTCATGGAATCTAGTGATTACACTATAAATTATAAGTTTAGGCAAACGTGGAAACTCTGCACCGAGTTCCTGCTAAATATCATATTTATCTAAAATTAATATGAATCTCATAACTTTCCGCATATCTTCATTATTCAACTCCTGAAGTTGTCTGTTATCTCCTTCATAGTTGTTGAACAGTTTTTTTAACGCGAGGTTCATTGCCATTGTTATTTTTCAGTGTTGTCCATCGTTGACTTTTACAACCAATGTGGCTTTCAAACCAACGTCTTCCAAAAACACAATGAAAACTCCGCGTACTTTCTTGCCTTGTGGATTAAAGTCAGTTTGTTTTGAGTTGTATCTTCATGTATTTACTTCTCAAGGTTTCAACGGCCCTGTGAACTTTGTTTTTACTCAACCCTGACTATGTAACTATTTTGACAGTTTATTTTCTACAGCTTTCTTGGTTTCAACTTGAAATTTACAATTTTCATTTTCAAGCGTGTTGTTTTAAGTGAACATTCTGCGATGTTCAATTTTTAGAGACTGGATTTCAGTCTGTACATCGTTGAAAACGAATTCTTGTTTCCTTAAGAAGTCTTTGTTCGTGAAGCAATTGTTGGGTGGACACCAGCGCAGCTACGTGCACATCAAATGAAACTTTTTTTTAAAAAGAATGGGTAACGTCTTCAGCCTTGTAACCTAATGGCTGTTCTATTTGCAGCTGTACACTACTTGTATAGAAGTTTTTCAACTCTTCGGTCTTCTGTTATGTCTAGCTATTGAAGGTTAGAATTTAAAATGGATATCAGTGTCATTTTTCTTTCACCTGGCATGTACAGCTCATACATTTCAATTCAAAACGTGTTCGACATATTGGTTGTCACACCCCTTGATGGAAGATTTACTGTTATTCTTGGTGTAGTTGATGCTGCTAAAATTTTTATTGTGAGGCAGCAATAGCAATGGTGATAAAATTAAACTACGAAAACTCGCAGGATGCTACGGGAGTACGATATTTTCCCAAGTAGTTGTGATGTCGCACTTGCAAAGGGGAAATTAACTGCAAGCCTTGTAACAAGATGTCCCACTCGCCTTTGAAACCAAAGACTTCCCAAATCGTTTTTCGTCCGCTGATTTTTTTACCAAATAGTAAAGCAAATCATCATTTAATTCTACTTTTAGTTTATGATCACTCTTCCTAGTTTGTGAAAGGTGGCATCTTAAATTGAAATCACAATTGATTGAGTTAAGTAATGCAACTCTGATTGCATTGCCTAAGTGACCATTGAGCTTTATGATCTCTGGCTGTCGGCCACGCCATGTTGTGTGAATGAGGTAATAATTTAGCCCACAATAGCTCACATTGGAGTGGATTCATTAACTGAATGGGCCCAAGCTAAAAGGCTATCGGTCTTGTACAAACCTAGCTAAAAAAAAAAAAAAAGCAAAACAAAAGTCCGGTGTGCGATTAACGTTAACTGTGTTCTATAAATGGAAATAACATAATTTGTTTTACATAATAAGGAACTTGATTTTACACCATACTCCTATTTTGCTAAATCGGTTGATTAAAAGAAACATGCGGTATGCCACGTGAAGCGCAGGAGAAGCTGTGTACACTATAACGATAGTGAATGAAACATGCCGTAAGCCACGTGATGCGCAGGGGAGGCTGTCTATGTTGCGATAGTGAAAGAAACATGTGGTATGCCACATGATGCGCGGAAGAGACTGTCCATATCGTGATAATGAAAGAAACATGTGGTATGCCACGTGATGCGCAGGAGAGACTGTCTATATCGTGATAATGAAAGAAACGTGCGGTATGCCACATGATGCACAGTAGAGACTGTATTTATCGAGATAGTCAAAGAAACATGCGGTGTGTCAGGTGATAAGCAGGTTGAGGCTGTCTATATCGTGACTGTTAAAGAAACATGTGATATGCCACGTGATGTGCATGAAAGGCTGCCTATATCACGATAGTGAAAGAAGCATGTGGTATGCCAGGTGATTCACAGGAGAAGGTGTCTATATCACAATAGCAACGGTCAAATATGGAAACCAAGTCAGCTGTAGTGACGCCTTGTATAGGATGCTTTCCTGCACTACAGTACAGCCCAGACCGAAACAGATGTGAGTTGGTGCGCACCTGGAAAACAGCAACAACACCATATACTGCTCTGTTTCTTTTCAATCAATATTCAACCGTGTATAAAGTTATAAACTAACACACATTTTTTTTTTGTATTTTTCTGATTGATATGTTGTGTTGACTTTGACAGGTTATGTTGTGTTGTGATTTAGAGGTAAAAATATCAACTCACTCATCTGTTTTTGATGAACGTCAGCGAATTTTCAATCCAAATCGTGGATCTTCTTCAGGCCAAAAAATATATGTTTACACTATTTACACGACATCTGGAACTTGTACATCTAATTTGCTTCTTCGACTCTGCAGTGTTCGTTTGATTTTTGAAGTTTTATTGCTTTATTGCCCCTGTTGTGATTGGGCCAGTTTTGGTGCTTCGTGCTGCTATGGTTTTTTGGGTGATGGGAAGGAGAGCTTTGATTTGGCCGAAGGCACCTTTAGTTAGGTTGCATGGTGGTGGAGTTTGTGTGCTATTGCGAGTGATTCGAGCGCGAGCCTTGGATACAATTTTTTTTCGAAAAATGAAATTTTGGTATTCTCGAAATCGGGGTTTTGTCCGGTGTCGACGTGGTGTACTGCCAGACCATCATTTAAATCAAACTGCTGAACAAGCAACTTTGTGTTCGGAATTTCTTATTTTGACTAAGCGTTTTGTGTGCCCAATGTATGTAGTAGGGCATTTCAGGCACGGAATCCTGTAAACTTCAAAAATCAAACGAACACTGCAGAGTCGAAGAAGCTTAGATGTAGTACAAGTGTGTGTTCTAGGATGTCGTGTAAATAGTGTAAATATATATTTTTTGGCCTCAAGAAGATCCTCGATTTGGATTGAAAATTCGCCGACATTCATCAAAAACAGTTGAGTTGACATTTTTACCTCTAAACATGAAACCTCAACGTAAAATGCCGATCTTTAATTGTGTTGGGATGACTGGTGATGTGGTGTTGCTACATAATAAATGTATCGATATTTTTCCACTCACCTCCCCTACAATGCCAGTGAAGAGTTCCTCCTCACTGACACCCCACTTCTCTCGTAAGATGAAAATGTCAAGTAGACGTATATCAAGCCAGTAGGGATATGTAAGCAGCTTCATGAATTTCGTCACAAACTATTGGTTTCCCTTTTTAATAAATATTTTAAACCCAGAACTAGCTTCACCACTCCTTCCATCTTGGCTAGCAACTTCAGTAACTTGTTTTTTTTCTCTCATTCCAGTCAAGTTCGAGTATTCAATATCTCCATTTGTTTTATATACTTGAACAGCTACTCAGCACAGCTTCTAGGAGCAGTGGATAATGTTAGACAGATTTTTTCATACAACCACACTTTCTTCTTTCGAGTTACAAATAAAAATCCATTATTTTTCAGTCCAATCCAAGCATTAGTTTGGGTCATATGACAAGAAAAATGAATCTATCCTTCAGTAATATTTTACTTAAAAAAAGGTGATTCTTCAGCTCTTTCGTCCTTGCAACGTTTGGACAAATAAGTCGACTTCCATGATTGCTCCACAAAATATGCAAGGAAGTTTTTTTTTAAGTTTTTGAAAAAAGTGCAAATATGGACCACTTTTCCGGATCCAAAATTCAATACGGATTCCGAATTGGTGAATCCAATTTTACAAAATTTCAAGAAATTGGACCGACTTTTTCAAATGACAAATTTATTTTGGATTGAGTAAAGTGGTTCCTATTTGCACTTTTTTTTAAAGTGTATTATTTACCGAAAATTCTCATTGAAGCATGCAACAATCAATTACTTCGGTTCTATTCTCAATAATGATAAAACCCGTAAATTTGTGAAAATGCATTTTTCGCAACTTATTTATTATTTCGTCAATTGAAAAAATTCAAGTGTGACCTTAATTAGATCGTCACCAGATTAAAAATAAACCCGCATGGTTTTCGCAAAATTCCCAATTCCCACAAGTTCAGTTGAAATGGCGCAAAATGTAAGCTAAAATCAGTATCTCAAAATAATTGTATCGTAAATTATTGTACAAAAATATATTTGGGACCATCATATTACGATGGCATAACTAAAAAAAAAATTAATATTCAAATTGCCGTACACAGGAGACCTTGAAATGATAACACCCACTGGTTATTCTTTCATTGCAGCATCATGAATACCGTTGTTTTAATACCGTAGAAGTAGTTTAAAGTTATTTTATTTCCCAATATTCACGATCGTCGTAAGAGATCCATTTTCTGGCCGCCATCGCGATTCTAGCTGGCTGTCCGCAACTGTTCCAATGGCTGTGACCTTGACTCTTTTCGCGTGATGTCACTTGAACCTGGCTGCCAACGTGAGCAGTGATTACGTGTTACGAAAGAACCAATCGTAGCTCGCTATACTAAAGGAGTTTCAAAACTGACTTTGAAACGAAGCAGTTTATTGGAGGAATAAAGGCAGTGAGGTAGAAGTGTATGACGCCATTGAAAGCACCAACGCGACCAAGATGTATTTTCCAGCAACTTCCGGTTCTAGAGCCGCAGCGTGTCTGGCCAACTAACTCGCACGCTCATTTCCGGCATTGGTTCAGCGGCGCTGTTTTCTTTGTCTCGTTCCTGAATAACCAAACTTCATAAATGTTATCTTTTTTCGGTTACATTATGCCTGGCCGTGGCACATCTAAGAGTTCGAATGTTTCCTATAAACAAAACTGCATTGGTTAGAGTTGAAGAGTACGGAAAAGACCAATTGTACATTATTTTGACGAACGTGCGAAGTCTCTTTGGATCATCGAAGAAAATCTTCAATAGATATGCATTTGGGAGGTGTTAGGCACTCAGCAAAGGCTTAAAAATCTTGCAAATAAGCAGTCCGATAAAGATCAGCCACCTGCAGCATCCACCACTGGATCAACGCCCAAAAGACAAATTACCATGGATGTTGCATTTCAAAGCAACGTGTCGAAAAAAAGCCAAAACGGACTTAGTTAATTACGTCGTAACCACGTTTGCTTTGGCTGACATTCCATTAGAGAAGCTCGACAATCCTTACGTACGGGAATTTTTAGAAAAATATGTGCAAAACGCAAATTCGATTCCTGATGCTGATTACATCAGGCATAACAAAGTGCAACTTGTGTATGAAGCCCAGATGGACAAAATTAGACGCATTCTACAAGCCACACATTCTATTAGCATTTTAGCTGATGAAACTACAGATGCAAGGAATCGCCCAATTTTAAACATTCTTGCAATTCCAGTCGTAAATAATCAATCTAGAGTGATCCCTTATCTAATTGAAACTCTGGAATTAGAAGTTAATGGTACAAGAGTAAGCAGCTGTCGTAGGTAGATGCCTATTATTTGGCATTTCGTACAACAACGTAGCTGCATTCGTCACTGACAAAGTAAATTACATTAAAACGGCATTCACAACAATCCACGCAATTGCTCCAAATACTGTGCACATTGGTTGATGGGCGCATATTTTTAGTTTAATTGGAGATTTGTGGAGGAGTGGATTTCCAGACGTGGACGAATTTGTTTCAATTATGAAGAAACTCTTCAGAAATTCCAGGAAAAAAATTTCTTTTCATTGAAGTTGCAAAAAGAAGAAATTAAAATCCGAAGATGCCACCACACCCAGTGTTGATGCGATGGAACTTCTGGTTTGAAGCAGTACAACAGCATTCGGAGTATAGCTTTATCTACCCAGCATTATTCCAAGAACTCAAAGAAGTAACTGCTGAAACTCAAGCTTTTGAAAAGCTCAATGCCACAATTACAGACAAAAACAGTTTTCACGAACTCCAGCAGAAGATGCGCTTCATTGCGGTGCTTTCAGAACAAATCCGCCAAGCTGTAGTCACGATGGAAAGCCAAAGAATATGTGCCCACAAAATATATGATTATGCACATGAATTACTTAATTGGTTACAAGCTCTGGAGAATAAGGACTCTACGAAGACACTCAGCGTCAAAGTTTCACACCAAGCAATGCAAGAAAAATTGCACAGAATGTCGAAGTTTTCGTAGGCCGATAATCTATTTTCCCAACCAATTTTTATTTGCAGAATTTCTTGTATTGGTATTAGGCTATATTTGCTTCAGATATTGCAGACAACAGCACTGCTAAACTGTATGACCACTCGGCACAGGCTAAAAAAAAAATCGCAACACTTTTTCCCGCAAATTTGGGAAAAAGTACCTCAAAGTTGACAGAAAATCGCAAAAATTTTTATCGCAAAAGATGTCAAAAATAAATCGCGGAATTTACGTGTCATTGATATTAATGGTGGCTTCACGGGTTCATTCTTTAGGAAATCTGCATCTTGCAGCAGAATTTCCTACTTCGTAGGTGGAAGGTGTCCTGTATCAGATCTATGCAACAAAAGAGGCAGTAACCATATTTTTTCTTTATTGGAAAATTTGTATGAAAGACTGCGCTTACAATAATAGTAATAGTAATGATTAGAAGCAAGCGGTTATCGGTTTTTAACCAACGGCTGCGATCATTGGCCCGGCTCGAGTACGCAAAGGTCGAGGGCGTCAGCACGAGACTTTTGCATACGAGAGCCGGGACAATGATCACAGCCTTTGGTTAAAAATCAATAACCGCGAGATTCTAGCCAATAACTGTTTTATGCCACGGTTGGGACGTCTAGCTAACTCATTTTATTAAAACGTGTTTATGGTTTGTGAATATCTCAATATGAATGAAGGTCATTCTATTTTAGTTTATGGAGGGTGGAGTGGATGGTAGACCGACGAGTCCATTTGTGGGGGGAGGGGTGGGAAGGAGACGAAGCATGATAGAACTTCGATAACAGGCCGTAGGGATAGAATGACATTTTGGGAAGGTATTTAATTCATTTTAAGCGTTTGTAGTTTGAGAATTGTTTAAAAAATACGATAATAAGGTATCGGTATGAATGAAGGTCATTGCATTTTAGTTTGTGGAGGGAGGGGGGGGGGGTAGTTAGGTAACGCAGAGTTAATAGCTTATAGGCCAGACATATAAGAGTTTGCAGGGATGGGAGTTCATTCCTTTAAAGTAATTCGTTTTGTACGTTTTTATTGCGTTACGTTTTTTTTTGCACGCTGTATTTGGTTGTTGGTGTGTTCATTCCTGGTCGCGTGATCCTAAAGTGTCAAAAGTGTGGGTTATTGGCAAAAGTGTGGGATAACTTGATAACCCACACTTTTTTGCGATGACACACACTTCCAGTGTTGGTTAACAGGATTTAACCAACGGAAATTTAGCATGGCGTAGAGTTAGCGTGATGTCACAGCCGTGGTATAAAAGCAATTACATGATGTAACTGTTGTCTTTATAAATTGGGCACCACAAGCAACAAAAATTTTCAAATGCATTGTTAATCCCCATGGTCAACAGCATACCAAAAAATAAAACACATACTGTTAGTGACATTAAAATAAAGGTTAACTGACACATTACGGAAGCATGTTTTAACAAATCTTGAAACTGGCCATTTGGTACAGTCAATCAATAATACATACACTAGGAATGTGCGATCGGAGTACGCAACTTGCACTGAACTCGGGTCATTGTTCGTATCGACACTCAAAAAAAAACTAAATCTGATAAAAATGTGATATTTTGGCAAATTTGACATTCTGTCTCTAGCAACTCTCTAACCTGTTTCCCCAAAATGAGTCAATGCACACTTCATATCTGATCTGTAAAAGACTCCTACTGAAATTGTCGTGACATCAACAATGGCGTATCCATTTTCATCAACAGTGTTTATTTCCTTGAAGCGAGATCCCAATGCTTCTTGTAACACATTGTATTCTTTGTCATGTTACACTTACTTTCATCTCGGATCAGCAAAAGACTTACAGAAATTGTCATGACATCACCAGTGAAGTACCCTTTTTCATCAACAGTGTTTTCCTTGAAGAGAGGTCCCAGTGCCTCTCGTAACACATTATATTCTTCGTCATGCTTCACTATTTCAAAATTTGTCAATGCACACTTACATTCATATCTGATCCGTAAAAGACTTTTATTGCAATTGTCACAAAAATATCCTTTTTCATCAACAATAGTTATTTCCTTGAAGGCCCAATGTCCCTTGTAACACATTGTATTCTTCGTCATGCTTCACTATTTCAAAATTCATAAATGCACACTTACATTCATATCTGATCCGTAAAAGACTCTTACTGCAATTGTCATGAAATCAACAAAGATACCCTTTTTCATCAACAATAGTTATTTCCTCGAAGGCCCCAATGTCTCTTTTAACACATTGTATTCTTCGTCATGCTTCACCATTTCAAAATTTGACAATGTGCACTTACTTTCATATCTGATCCATCATATCTGATACATAATAGGCTTACTGAAATTGTCATGACATCAACAATGATGTATCCTTTGCCATCAACAGTGTTTATTTCCTTGAAGAGATACCCCAATGCCTCTTGTAAACATCGTATTCTTCGTCATACTTCACTATTTCAATAATTTTCAATGCACACTTACTTTCATATCTTATCCGTAAAAGACTTTTACTGCAATTGTCATGAAATCAATAATGATATCCTTTTTCTTCATGAAGGCAGCCCATGAAGGCGCTGATTGTGCTGGCCCAGAGCAGTGCATCAACTGTGGTGGTCAGCACCAGGCCTCTTCGCGGGACTGCCGTGTTTATTTAGAGGAACGTCGTGTGCAGGAATTGAAGGTGAAGGACGGGCTTTCCTACTCGGAGGCCCGGAAGAAAGCTAAACTATCGGCAGCACCGATGACCAGATCTTTTGCACAGGTGTGCAGTGCGCCATTGCCTGGCCCAGTTAGTGAGTCTGCTGATTTAGCGGATTTGCGCGCTGCCAGCCTGCTGCTGTTCCTGTTCCTGTAACTGTTCCTGTTCCTGTTCCCAGGCAGGTTAAGGCTGTAGTTAAGCCTCCTCCCGCCCGGAGTGCACCACAGAAAGTGTCGAAGAAGGCTCCTGCTGGTACATCCTCAGCACCACCCGTGAGGAAGTTGCCACCAGGAGAGAAGGTGAAACAGTCGTCGAACGACCAGCTTGCTGAGGGGTCCATTGCGTCCCCTCCACAATTTGATCCTCCTTTACCCATGGAGCAGGGAGATATTTCCTGTTTAACTTCTCCTGGGCTTTTTCCTCCTTCCGAGGACAAGTTCGTTCTGGACCTCACTCCGGCTTTTGATTCGGGGGAGGATTCAGATGTTTTCGGGTCGCCCAGGGGAAGAGTTGAGGAGGATGATTCAGTCTTAAGCCCATCCTAATGCCTGCGCATTCCATCGTTCAGTGGAACTGCCAAAGTTATCGGACCCATGCAGAGGAGCTGCGGCTGCTTTTGTCGCATTGGCGAACTCTGTGCCGCTGCCTTCAGGAAACTTGCTTTAAGGCGTCGGATAATCCGGTTGTTAGGGGTTACTCTGTCTACCGTCTGGATGCAGACCCTGTGCCACGTGCACATGGTGGTGTTGCAGTGCTGGTTCAACACTCTCAGCCGCATGCCAGTGTGCCTCTGCACACTAGATTTCAGGCGGTAGCAGTTCGAGTTTCTTTCCAATTCGATATTACTGTCTGTTCGCTTTATTTGCCTCCGGATGAGGTCTTTGGGGTTGGTGATCTGGAGGACCTGGTTCGACAGCTTCCTGCCCCGTACCTCTTGCTGGGCGACTTTAACAGCCACCATGTCCAGTGGGGAGGACCTAATACTGACAACAAGGGAAGGATCCTTGAGGAGTGGATGCGGAGGGGGTCCGTTTGCATCCTGAACGATGGAGCCATGACACATTGTAACTTGGCAACGGGCAATTGGTCAGCGGTGAACTTAGCCTTTTGCTCGCTGGCCATCCCTGTTCTCTTCACTTGGGCTGTCACTGCCGATCTGCATGGAAGCGATCACCTCCCCATTGTGTTGTCCACAACACAAGGGGGTTCTGTGGCTTCCAGGCCAGCCCGGTGGGCGCTTAAGCGTGCTGAATGGTCAGCCTTTGCTGAGGCTGCTGTGTTTCAGCGTGCGGTTGAGGACTTTTCTGATGTGGATGAACTTTCCACTCATTTCACTGATGTGGTCCTTGCTGCTGCTCATGCTACTATCCCGCGTACGTCCACACAGCCGCGGCGGGTTCCTGTTCCGTGGTGGACGCCTGCTTGCGGGCAGGCCATTCAGGCCCGCCGGCGAGCGTTGCGTGCATTCACGGTCAGCCCGACTACTGGCAACTTTGTAGCGTTTAAGCGTTGTCGTGCCCGTGCCAGGTATGTCATCCGTGAGGCTAGACGTGCTTCGTGGGCAGCTTATGTTTCGTCAATCACGCGCTCCACGCCTTCTCAGCAGGTGTGGCGGAAGGTGCGCCAGATCTCGGGGAGGAGCGTGCCTTCCCCGGTTTCACAGCTGAAAGTGGCGAATACCGTGATCTCTTCTGTGCTAGATATCGCCAATTGTCTTGCGTCTGCGTTTGCGCGGGTCTCGAGTGATGACCATTATGATCCTGGTTTCCTCGGGATTAAGCGTAGGGAAGAGGCTCGCTTTCTTGACTTTCGCTCCGATGGGCTAGAGGAGTACAATTTACCATTTACCTGGCTGGAATTTGTTTCAGCTTTGTCCAAGTCGCATGACTCCGCCCCGGGGCCTGATGATGTTCACTATCAACTGTTGAAACATCTGACCCTTGCCTCTCAGCAGTTCTTGCTGGGGATGTTCAACCGTGTGTGGGCAGAGGGCTCTATTCCAGCAGCGTGGAAGACAGCAGTAGTCATCCCGATTGTAAAACCGGGCAAAGACCCTACTTCTCCTTCCAGTTATCGCCCAATCGCTCTGACTAGCTGTGTCTGTAAACTTATGGAACGGATGGTCAGTGAGCGGTTGGTGTGGGTGTTGGAATCACGGGGATTCTTATCTGTGTCCCAGTGTGGCTTTCGACGGTTTCGGTCAACTATCGATCATCTAGTTGCCCTTGAATCAGATGTGAGGGAGGCTTTTCGCCTGCGTCATCATCTGGTTCAGGTTTTCTTTGACTTGGAGAAGGCGTATGATACGACGTGGCGTTATGGGATTCTCCGTAATCTCTATAACTATGGCTTGAGGGGACAGATGCCACTGTTGCTTTCTGCTTACCTCTCAGGCCGTTCTTTTCGCGTTCGTGTCGGGGCGACTCTTTCCCGCCCGTTTGTCTTGGAGAATGGTGTGCCTCAAGGAGGTGTTCTTAGTGTCGTCTTGTTTGCTATAGGGATCAACCCCATTGCTCAGCAAGCTGCTGTTCCCCAGTCATTGTTTGTCGATGACTTCGGCCTGCACTTTCGGGCAGCTCGCATGCAGACCTGCGAGCGGCAGTTACAGCTGGCAATTAACAAAGTCCAGACCTGGGCGGTAAGTAATGGTTTCCGGTTTTCTCCGGACAAAACTGTGTGCATCCACTTTTGCCGCCAACGAACACTGCACCCGGATCCTTGCCTGTACTTGGGACAGGCACAAATTCCTGTTGTCCCACAGGCACGTTTCCTGGGTCTGGTGTTCGATTCCAGGTTGTCTTGGCTTCCACACTTACGTCAGGTTAAAGACAAGGCTTTGCGGGCGCTTAACATCTTGCGGGTCCTGTCGGGCACTTCATGGGGTGCCGATCGCGCTGCCATGTTGCGCCTCTACCGAGCCCTTGTCCGCAGCAAACTTGATTATGCGTGTATGGTCTATGATTCGGCTAGTGACTCCACTCTCCGGATGTTGGACACTGTGCATCACAGTGGCTTGCGTGTGGCGACTGGGGCTTTTCGAACTTCTCCAGTGGTCAGCCTCTATGCTGAGGCCTCGGAGCCACCTTTGGCCATTCGTCGGCGACAGCTTGCCATTCAGTATGCTGTGCGTTTGCGTGCTGTGCAATCCAGTCCTGCTTGGTCCATGGTTTTTGGGCCAGACTTGCGAGTCGGTAGACGCAGGGTGGGTAGGGGTGATTTCCGCGATAGGCTCCAGCAGTCCTGTCAGGAGATAGCCTTTGAAATGCCCTGCGTCTTGAGGCTTGGGGGAATGCCAGTTGCCCCTTGGCTTGTCCCAGGTGGCAGTTTCATTTTTGCTCTGGCGTCCCTCCCGAAGGGTTCCACCCTACCAGCAAGGTACTTACAGGAGTTCCGGCGGCTGAGTTCTCAGTACGCCGGTTATCTGCGCCTGTTTACTGATGGGTCGAAGTCCGACGTTGGCGTGGCGTGTGCTTGTGTGTGTAAGGGTGTAACGGTTGCCCATCGCCTTCCATCAGGCTATTCTGTGTTCTCTGCAGAGCTTTTGGCTCTTGGTTTGGCCGTGGAATGGATCCTTGACCTTCAGGGCACGCATTTCATTGTCTTTAGTGATTCCATGAGTGCCCTGGAGTCCTTGGCGAATTACAATCCTCGGAACCCCTTGACACAACGTGTCCAAGCTTTGCTTTCCCGCTTGCCTGGCCAGCGGAAAACCGTGCTTTTCTGCTGGATCCCGGGCCATGTTGGGATAGCAGGGAATGAACAAGCTGATTCTGCTGCGAAAGGGGCTCTTTCTGGCCCTCTCGGTAGGGATCTCAGCCTTGTTCCCTCAGATGCCTTTCCAACTCTGCGTCCGAGGTTACACGCTTTTTGGCAAACCTTGTGGGACAGACAGGATGGTAATAAGTTACGGGCCATTAAAGGCACTGTCGAGGAGTGGAACTCGGCGTGTCGCCGCAGTCGCCGTGAGGAGGTTGTGTTGGCCCGTTTGCGCATTGGTCACACCCGACTTACTCACTGTTTCCTTTTGCGGGGGGTTGACCCTCCTGAATGTTC
>JAHWFP010029343.1:0-10602 GCA_023313725.1 Lithobius niger
CCCTAACAATCCCTCATCATTAAGTCTGCTCCTAAGCGAAATATATAGTATATATATAGATAGTTTTTAATTAAATAATATGATTTACATTAATTTGTGCATTGCAAACATAAGCCCTTTTTAAACGCTCTGCAATACACAAAGAATAATTGAAAACGGTTGAAAATTAATTTAAAGAAACGCAATAGCGCAACTGCGAAAATCCTACACTAAAAATAGTCGAGATTCGGTAAGGCTTTATATGGAATTGTATTTCATTGAGGTGGCGTTACTGGAATTCGAACCAACAAACCCTGGATCACAGCCCAGACTCTCCTACCGCCTTAGCCATCTCTCTGGTAGGAGCGGTAAAATCATCTGCGTTGCGAACTGGAGTTCGTTGGTTTGAGTCCCAATTACGTCATCTCAATAAAATGTAAGTCCATATTAAAGGGTACGTTAATGTTTGGTAGTTCTATTGCTGTCTTAGTCACAGTTAAAAAAGTGAAAACACAAAGCAGCAAATGCCGTTACAGCATCCATGCGCCATCTTGGAAAGCAACGGACTGAAATCACTCATGACAACGTCCACATATCCACAAATTAATTTTTATTACGTTCCTTTACTCCTATTCGGCATTTTATGCAATAAATAAATATAGATGCTAACCCACTTCAGTTTCCTTTTGGGCTTCAGCGTCAGACTACCCGATATTTGAGACCGAAAGTGGAAGACCTACTGGCCAGATGTACTGACTGAGCAGTAGCGCTGTTGCCTGTGGTCTTAAAGGTCCGGGGTTTAAATTTTCGTTCAGGAAGTCTGATATTTTCGGTCCAAAAGACAACTGAAATAGGTTTGCGTCTGTATTTATTTATTTAATTAATTAATTTATTTATTTATAATTAACCGACCTATTTTGGCTTTCCATTCTAACATTTTACACAATACCAAAAAAAAAAAATAATTGACAATTCACCATTTCAGTACCGTTTCTTACCACTAGATGCCGTTGTAAAACAAATTTCTCAATCAGCTTAATTTGTGCGCTCAGGTTTAAACATATTTTACCCAAATGGAGAAATATTAGCTAGCAAGATCAAAATTGCAACGTCGAAAAAAAATGGAAAGATCCGCACGTTTCTTTTCCATCGAGCGATTTAGAGAAACGCGGGTATGGTGTAAAGTCAACGTTATTATTACACATTGCACGTGTCGTCTCACAGTTTATATGTAGACCCAGTTTGACGTTAATCGCACACCATACCGTTGCTTTTCTAAAACGCTTCCAGGAAAAGAAGCGCCCGGAATTGAAACTTCCACTACACGACGCTAGTGGTTGACAACAATTAGTGGCAATAAATCGAAAAGCTTTTTGATTTAACTTTTGATCTAATACTCGATGGGATTAGCTTGGGAAGTAACGTAGTAACTTGGTGGCAGCCTTTTTGGCTCTGATATCACTACTTTGCGATTGGCTAAAACTTGACGGGTTCTTTCACCCTTGTGGGTTTTGTTTTAGATTAAGTTATTCATTTTGTATTTCATTGTTTAAAAAAAGGCATATCAGCATTAAAAATAGAATAAAAATGTTTATTCCGCCCTCTTTTAAAATTGTTAAAGTTTTTAAAAAGACCAGAGCCCAGAACCCAAATAAAATCAACCTGAACCTGAACCCCAGAGCGTGCACATATCATTATGTATATTTCGCTTAACGAGCAAACTCAAAATGTTAAAGGGTTTTAGCGAGCGTTAACCGTACCCGGTCATCTGCCCGACGAAGCCTTAAGGCCAAACTTTTCATTATTAAACAAATCAAGCTTGAATAATGCCGGCTAATCAGCTGGACCCTGGAACAATCAGCTAGAGGGCGATCGGATTCATTCTTGGCACGGTAGCAAAGAAAAAGGGTAGGTAGTGTAAGTAGCGCTGGAATAGTCTGTAGAAAGAGCGCATAGCATAACGGCTTTAGCTCTGGTAAGAACCAAATAAATAAATAAGCAAAAGGGCGAGAGGCCGACAATGAGAACGGATATGCGCTCTAACAATTAAAAACAAACACCATTGCTTCAATAATGCTGACTATTAGAGCCGAGTTGAATCAGCGGAAATCAGCTAGACCGGCGTATGTTACGCCGGGGAACAACCATTATAAAATAAAAGCTCAATGTTTTGGGGAATCCTTAACCCTGATTTCAAGTGCAATTAAAAAAAAAATCCGATGTAATGCTTCGTTAAACACAACAAAAAACAAAATCATGACAGCTACAAGCCCACTTGGGGAAAAAAATGTAAAACACTAAAATGGAAAAAAAAATTGAACCCATGCTCGCACCTGGTCAAAACAGTCGAGCAGTAAGTGGGAGATGGGCAAGTCGACTCTCCTCTCTCTTTAAATATTAATCGCAAGACAAAATTAATATAAACGGTAGAGCGTTAAATCAATTTCTTAACTTGTGAAACTTTACTTCTGCAGTATTTAAGGAAACGAACGTATCAAAAAATTAGTAGCCCTCATTTATGTTCGAATTGACGAACCTACATAAAAATGCAATTTTCCATGCAGTTCAACCATAGGTTAGGAACTTAACTATAGTTTGTTCCACATTATGTTTGCAGGAAACTGACTGTATGACGCTACGTTACCTTCCACTCCGAGTGCAAAAACATCTGGATATCACACTTGTAAGCTCTACACAGTTACTGGTAGAGCCTATGTGTGAAATATTTACGCGCTCTTTGCACTCGTAGTGGAAGAAAACGTGGCGTCATACAGTCAGTTTCCTGCAAACATAATGTGGAGCAAACTATAGATATCGCATCTTACCGCTTCCAAGCCTACGCAGGGCCCTAGCGGTAGTTGCGGCTACTAATACCGCTGATAATGCTTTTGCCTTCGAAGCTGCACGGAGGCTTAGCGTTATCAGAGGTATTAGTAGCCGCATCTACCGCCAGGGGCTCGCGTAGGCTTGGAAGAGGTAAGATGCGATAAGTTACGAATCTATGGTTCGACTCACTCATTGATGGCACTACTTTGTTTCGGCCGTTTATTTTAGAGAAGCAGTGGTGCGAAACACTGCCGGTGTATGTCCGTCTGTCATTTGGTCTGTCTGCACGATAACTTGCGAACTCTTTGTCCGATTCATTAAAAATGTTGCCGTTGAATTCTATTCTTTATTTGTAGATTTAAAGGGGGGATTGCCACCAAATGACAGGCTGCAGTATCTTTTAGCCGCTTGCCGCTATCGAGTTCTGTCTAGCACTTACTTTCAACAGGCGAAGAAGCACACAAATAAATGTCTTTTTACACAACAAACAAGCCACGTGCCTCCGTAATTATTGAGTGTAAAGTTGGTACGACCACGTGCACCAGGAAGCAAGGGGTAAAGTTAAGCCTAACGACATCACGGGGGTCCTTTTTCTATATATCGGCCGTTTTGAAACGTAGATTTTGAACCGCCAGATGGACACCATCCAGTGACAGCGATATCGTTAACCTTGACCGCTTGCTCCCTGGTGCACGTGGACGCACCAACTTTAAAATCAATAATTAAGGAGGCACGTGGCTAGTTTGCTGTATAAAATGAAATTTCTCTGCGCATTCCTTCGCTTGTTGAAATCAAGTGCTACATAGAAATAAATAATGCTAGACGGCACTAGATGCTGCACCCTGTCATCCGGTAAATAGGCGCGAAAAAAATCAATAAAATTGGCCAAGGGAGTTGGAGGATATTGACTTTCAAAGGTCAAAATTAATCCCATATCAGCTCACCATTCAGGGAAAGTAATCAGAAATGTAATGGACGCCTAAAAGACCTGATATACACAACAAGCTGCTGCGACTACCTTGCCTATACCTACCTAACCTGCTGAGCCATACCGTTGGCCGTGTCAGTACGGCTCAGCGGTAGGACCTCGGTCTTTGGTTTTGCAGGTCGTGGGTTAGGTTCCCTGCTCAGGCAGTCTGACATGTAAGTCCAAAGGGCAACGTAAACGGGTTTGCATCTGTATTTATTTAACTCCTGCGAACATGTTTGGCATTTATTCGCTCCCGATTGTACTGGAACGGATACTCGATATTCCGTAACGTCTCCTTCCGGTTTAAAACTGAACAAGGACTAAGAAGTCGTCAACCCTTTTCACTGTGGCCGGAATGCTACAAACATATAATTGTATAAAAGTGGGAAAAGCAAAGCAACTTGCTTCTTGACCATCAATCCCGTAATCCTGAAGGTCCTGAACCCTGATTCCCATTCGGGGTAATTCATTTTATGATTTATTTTACTGTTTACTGTGCTATCTGACGGTTAAAAGACGTCTGACGGTTAAATGCAGTAGGCTACTCAATTCTACAACGGTATGGCTACCCTGATTAAAGTGGCACTATCACCCATAGAGCAGTGACATTTGCCGCCATATTGGCACCAGTATGGGTTTTGGAGGGCATAACTACAAGGTGCACTACATAAAAATGGAGGGAAAAACAACGGAAGAGCGGATTTCTTAGGCTTAAAATAACGTTGTTTTTTCCAACAACAAAAATCGCGCGTTTTAGGTCTAAGAAATCACTCTTCACAGCATCGGCTTCAGTATGACGCCCTTCTGTTTCTCTCTGCAGTGCCCCTTGCAGCTAACCCATTAAGGCTCCAGCATAGAGTTATATACAATAATACTACGTCGTGTCACTGCTCTATTAACAGTCTGCGGAATCTGGCAACATCTAGTGCTATCTAGTGCTTCCCCCAAGAGAAGGAATGCACAACGGCATTTCTTTTAACGAAACAAACAAGCAACGACCTCCTTAATTATCAAGTGGAAATTTCGTACGTTCTCGTGCACCTGGGAGCAGGCTCTAAAAGTTAACAGTATCGCTGCCGCTAGATGGCACCATGGTATTTTGGTTCGCTTTTAAATGGGTGATAGTGTCCTTTTAAATTTAACTGCAGTTCGTTTCTGTTTTCTGATGGACGTGCAACTCAGACCGCAGTTGAAAAAACAAAAAAACTATTACATTTAACAAATTGGACAGAATAGAGAGGAATTGAGCCGCAGCACAGACAAAACGTTCTGATATTTCGGTCTGCAGGAAGTTCTTTTTTCGAGATAGTCACGTGACTTCCGTCTCCGACATTCCGCTCCATTTACTTCATTTCTGAAAGCAATGGCTTAGAATTAGCATCCATTAGTTCTTATTCGTGACGCCATGTGGCAGCGTCCTTCAACGGCGTTGAGCAGACCGTCTGCGCATGCGTCGGGTGGAATATGACTCATCCTGCTCGCTATGTCCGTTCACTCCCTTCGTTCTTTTTCCACATTCGGAACAAGAAAACTAAATTTAACCCGCGTGACGGCAAAGGGCGCATGCGCGAAGGACCGAAATAGAGACCGGCATATCGCGTGGCGCCCGGCCTCCATCTTAGGGTAAAAACCACGTTCGTCGGTTTTGCAGTTATGAGCAAACATGCACGAAGAATGTTGGTTGGTTGGAGAGTCGGTCGACACCACGACTCGGAAAGAACACGAACGCGTCTGGTTGAAACGACACAAAAAAGAAATATGTCTTTCCAAAAGAGCGTGCTTAAACGCATAAATTTGGACGAGACTGAAATATAATACCCGTAGTTAAATTCGACTCAAACACACACACACACACGGAAATAAAAACGGCTCCATGCAGACAAGATGCCTGCTTAGAAAAAAAGTTTCTTTCGAAACGAGAAATAAGGACGTTAAGTAATCTCATGCCCAAAACCGTTGTGTTTAGGACATCTGTTGCCGTACGGATGTCACCATATTTTTCAATACCAGACTGAACAACAAAATGCGTGTAAAACTATTTTAAACTACAGCCTTCGCCCCTCTTCGCCTCAGTTAGGGCATAATAGCGCCGATTCTTTTCAGATTAGAAATTAAGCGCCGACGTAGGCTATATGTAAGTGCAAAAAGAAGGAAATCCACTGCAACGACACTTAACGCAGTCCAAGAAATCTACCGCTTTGGGTTCAATTTTTTTGCCAGCAGAAAATCTAAAGATCTAAATTTAGACCTAATTATCTTCAAAATGAGCATATGAACTCTCCAGCTATTAAAATAATAACGTTTTTTCCCCCTTGTGCGTCAAAGGTGTGCACTTTTGATAAAAATAAATAATAATAACTAAATAATGAAAACAATACAATTTAATCGAAGGACCCCTTATTGGATTCAGATTTCCAGCGCAAAGAATGAACCCAAATTGTAAATTTTATTTAATTGGGTAAATGTCCCATTCAACGTACCTCGGATCCCGACAGTCTATTCCTTGGCCACAACGAGTTATTAAAATTGTCGTAAAAGTTTTGTAAAATCGGCAGTACAATAATTGAACACATTCCATTCTAGCAGTTTCTTGCCGAGTTTTTTCTTTCCCAAAATCGGAGAAAAATCGTAAAAGGTATTACGCAAGAAACAAACAAACAAAAAAAAAAAAAAAAAAAAAAACACCCATTTAATTTAAGCAAGCAAACGGACAAGGAATCTCCCAAAATTCTCATATGGGCAAGTCTCCGGCCAAAGTACTTCTTGATTCTCAACTGCTAATTCGTAGGTTGTTTCGTAGGTTGCTAAGAGTAAATCCATTATTATATTATTATATTCATGAATCCTGAAAAATACTGACTCAATGGTTTTCCGTCTGGTAATTTTGCATCATATCAAAAACCAAAACTGGTTAAAGAGACCGCCATGTTCCGAATGGTTCGGCCCTTCAAAGGAGTGATATCAACACACCAAAACATTCACCAAGTTAAAATCGCACCGATGATAGTTCGAAGGTTAAATGAAAACGACAACATTGCTACTTTCGGCAGCAGTGTTCAAGTTTTCATTTAACGTCCAAAGTACTATTCGGTGCGATTAACTTGGCGAATGTTTTGGTGCGTTGACATCACTCCTTTGAAGGGCTGAACCGTTCGGAACCATTGGCGGTCTCTTTACCAGTTTTGGTTTTTGATATGATATCACTTCTTTTTTTTTTAATTGATAATTAAACTCAACTCAACTAGTCTGCAGATGTCAACAATTATAGCTTGAGTGACCATTTTCCTATATTTTAATTTCATACCACTCCTTTGAGAGGCCGAACCATTCCCAACTTAGTGGCCTTTTTATCGAATCCATCTGGTAATTTTGTATATTTTCGTAGAACGGAAGCAGAAGATTACCAGATGGAGAATGGGGATGTAAAAATCTCCTAAGGAAAATTGGAAATAAGCCAACAGCGAAAAACATAGACCGGAAATAACGTAGTTCAGTAAGCCACCTTTATGCTCTTACGTTTCGTCGGAGTGGCATGACCCGGATTCGAACCGGCTACCCAGTTCACCCCCAGATCACTTGCGTAGCGCCTTAGTCGCTATGACCACATCCTCCACTGGCATTCCTCCACGAATCCGGGTCATGCCACTCCGACAAGGTGGCTTACTGAACTACGTTATTTCTAGTGTATGTTTTTCGCTGTTGGCTTATTTCCAATTTTCCTTAGTATTATTTCCAGCGATTTATGTCTATTTAAAAATCTCCTGTTAATCCATTGTGAAAGCTAGGGGTCCGGTCGAAATCCCGACAGTCGAAACCGTCTTGAACCGTCGGGATTTCACCTGTCGGGATTTTGGTGTCGGGATTTCGAACCAGACCCGAAAGCTATGTTATATTCGATGGCGAAAGATTCAAAATATTCCGTCCTGTTTGCTAATTCATTTTTTCCGTTTCTTCTGTCTACAGGTGGAGCGAGAGAAGTCTGACTTGAGCGTTCAGGTGATCCAGTTGACCGACAGGCTAGAAGAGGCCGAGGGTAGCACAGAAAGCCAGGTATACATATAAAGAAATGTGTCATAACCACTCTGAAACAAAATTTACAAATCTGTATTCATTTTAATAATTCGGTATCTGTCGACAGAGTGAAGCATATTGTAAAACAGTTGCGCAAGAATCCTAATACTGTCATCGCAAAAAAACTCGACGGAAAGTCAAAGACGGGTTTCCACCGAAGGAAAGTCTGCAGCGTTTAGAGCCATTGCGTTCTGGCTATAGCGCTTGCTTGCAACAAACAAAGGAATGCACTAAGAAATTTCTGTTAAAGGCACACCCGGCCTGCCTTATAACCTTCCGCCTGCCTCACAACACCCACGCGACGATCACATCCGCGTATTTACCACAGCTAAGGTCAACTGAGACGGTAGCTTCGTTCCTCGCAGCGAAAAACGTAGCTACTGTCTCCATTGGCATTGCGCCTAATAGTCCAGCCAGCGTGAACCCATTGATTGTGTCGTCAAAAAACTGAATGATTCTTGTATTTTAAAAATCACAATTTATAATTTTCTAGACTAGTGTCTTATAATTGTGCTTCGGCGATCTATTGGAATAATTAATTTTAATTTTTACTGCATTAGCCTTCTAGATTTTTGATCTCATAGTAATTGCTAGCAAACGATTAAAATTAATACTGCGCACACACAGATGAAACTTCCAAGGTCATTGTAGGCGCGCGATGTATCATATATGTTCGGGACGAACGTAAATAAAGTTAGCAATATTCAACAGAAAATCTCCTAGACGCCACATTTTAAAACGAATTTTTAGCAAGGGAAAGACTAACCGTAAGTAAATAGACCTTTGGGGCCGTACTTGATGTGGAGGATCGGGAAAAATGGCGCTGGGAGGTATATCCCTTTAACGCAATAAACTAGCCGCGTGCCTTCTTACTTATAGAGTGAAAATTTGGTACGTCGTCGTGCACCTGGGAGAAATCTATAACGGTTAACGACATTACTGCAACTAGATGGCGCCAAGGTAGTTTCTTTGTATTCTACCTTGGCGCCATCTAGTGGCAGCAATATCGTCAATCTTTATGGGTGCTTCCAGGGGCACGAGTGCGTATCAAATTTTTACTCAATAATTAAGGAGGCACGTGGTTTGTTTGTTGTGTTAAAAGACATTTCTTTGTGCATTCCTTTGTTTGCTGCGAGCACGTGCTGGAGAGAAGTAGATTAAGGAAAAGTATGCAAATTTTTTAGAATCATCTGCTTCATAATTACCGTTGCTTCAAAGCTTCAAAATTCGAGAAATAGAGCTGCCATGTAGGCAAACAGACGCAATTTCAGTGCCGAAATGGTGTCGTTATGTATTTTATTTACACTATTAAACCACAAAGGTAAAAGCACTACACCACGCGTAATGGCTGTTTGCTGTGACGTGCATATCACGTGACTGGGCTAGTCCAATCAGACGGCCAAACAGCCGTTGTTCTCGTTCGTCATTGGCTAACTCATGGTGACGTCACGGCAAACAGCCATTGCGCATGGTTTAATACAGTGACAAAATGATAGCAAGCCAGAATGGTGCACAAAAACACACAAAAAGCTACGTTTCGGGTCGAAACACTACCTGTTTTCAAGCTGCACACTTCACGCAAAAAGAGAGCGTCAAAACGTAAATTGCACTCCAGAGATAATCCACCCAATAACAAGCATCAATAATAGTAAAAATAATAGTAAAAATAACCTGAGTATCCACCTATTATTTTTACTTTTATTGGTGCTTGTTGTTGGGTGGGAATCATCCCTGGAGTGTAATTTATGTTTTGACGCGCGTTTTTTTTTTTGCGTGAAGTGTGCTGCTTGAAAACGGGTAGTCTTCCGACCCGAAACGTCGCTTTTTTTGTGCGTTTTTGTTCACTATTCTGGCTTGGTATAATTTTATTGTTGTTTACGCTATAATCACTGATGGTGTTCGAGTGATATTCATCCAATTTCAACATCCGTTTGTTTTCTTTACAGTTTGAGCTGAACAAGAAACGAGACTCTGAATTAGCCAAATTGAGGAAATTGCTTGAGGATGTGCACCTCGAGAGTGAGGAGAATGCCCACATGCTGCGCAGGAAGCACCAGGAGGTCGTGGCCGAGTTCCAAGACCAATTGGACCAAGTGCAAAAGCACAAAGTTAAGTAAGTATCCTTCCTACCTGTGACGGAAGTTAGAAATTTCTTGTCAGTCGGTGCACGCATAGGAACTATTCAGAAAAGAGTAATTTTAGTGCTTGTTGTTGACAACTTGGCTACAATAACTGAATATGAAGCACCACAAATCACCCAATAGCGCCTCCAAAAAAAAAAATCGACATTCCTCCACTGTGGAGTATGCTGTCAATTCTCAAATTAGCACCTCAGCTGTTTTACATAGCATGCTTAAAAATAAAAAAATGTACGTCTTTGCGATAAGAGTTTCTAACAAAATTGAACAGACAACTGTTAAACGAAACTGAAATCTATAATTTTCTGTTGACAGGATCGAAAAGGAGAAGCAGCGATTCCAGGCGGAGGTTTATGAACTTCTCTCTCAGATCGAAAGCGCCAACAAAGAAAAGGTAAAAAGAAACATAACATGCAAAAAAAAAAAAACGAAAGAAAAAGAACCTCTTTCCCTTCCCCTACCCCACCTGACTTCAAAATGACATTCGTTTGTCGTTGTTATTTATGGTACACGAATAAAAAAAAAACGGATTAGAGTTCATTCGAACGAACCGAACAAAACAAAACAAAATAATAAAACGCCTGTATAATACACACAATAACACGCCACCCCCCCCCC
>JAHWFP010029345.1:0-10002 GCA_023313725.1 Lithobius niger
ATAAATTAATCATATGATATTGTTAAAAATCTGTGACCAAACTTAATGGTAGATACAGCAGCTGTCCAGGTGTCCTGATAAAACTTGGAAGAAACTGATGTAAAGGTATACAGCACATCTTCGCCTTTTACAATTTGCAGTTTCCTATTAAGCCTTAAAAAAAGGAAATCGCCTAAAACTTCTCCTTCTAGGAATGTTGCAAGACGATTCGTCACAAACCAAAAGAGAAGTGCTAAGCAAAACGTTCCATGTTAACAATAGTAAATTTGTATTATGCAATTATATGGCCGAATTCCAAAAAATGTTAACACCATTTGGCCAAATTCCGAATACTGTAAATCGGCCAAAATTAGTATTAGGCCGAATACCGCCATAATCAATTTTCAGCCGAATGCCAACTTATGAATTTTTGGCCGAATATGCGGAATACTGATAATAGCGAATATTATGCATATCCGTATTACAAATCCATTGTATGAAGAATTACTGCTCATTTATTGAATATATACTGTATTCTTAAATAAAAAGTATGTTCCACTTCCACTCAGTTTTCAGGACAAATGCTCAAGAAACAATTTTTTTTTTTTAACCAGGTCTGTTTGCTTTTTACCTTGGTAACATTGTTGGTATTCTAACTGAACTTAAAAAAAATAAAACGCTCGGTTTAACATTGTGAAATCAACACCTCCCAAATTCACTAGTCATGTGATGTTAAAACTTTTTATTTTGTTTTCAGTTTATGCACCTCAATAATCTCAAGCTTATATGCAGGGCTCATCAGTTAGTGCATGAAGGTAAGCCTTGAAATAAGTGAATTTGTGACTTAATGATATATCAACATCCAGTACCGTAGCTGAGAAATCTGGGGCTTTCCTGCAAGAAAAAAATCTGGAATTCCCTATGTTATTGCAGGATGATGTCAGAAATTTTCAGTACAGTGTCGGTATTTTAACAAAAACTGGTAAACGGCGATTACAGTGGTTTTGCAAAGACATTTCAAGAAACAAAATCACACCTGAACCACCAGGAAGAACACAGTTCACAGTTCTACTTGAATTTTCGGAAAAAAAATACTGTTCTCCTTCTTCAGAAATACACGTACAACACGGAGGAAAAATAAGTTCTCACATCACCATTCGTAAACCTTTACCAGTATTGGTACCTACACAGCCTTAATTTCTATGCAACGTGAGGCTCAAAAGTTTAAACGGGACGGAAAGCCAATGGACTCGAGATTGGTTAAATAAATACGGATGCAAACCAATTTACGTTGCCTTTTGGACTTATGTCAGACTGCCAGTCTGGCTCAGCGGTAGGACCTTGGTCTTTGATTTCAAAGGTCCTGGGTTCGATTCCCCCTGCTCAGGCAGTCTGACATATAAGTCCAGAAGGCAACGTAAATAGGTTTGCATCCATATTTATTTAGGCTAAAAAGTTAGGCTAAAAAGTCAATTTATGTGGTCTAAAATGTAACTATGCTGTTAATTGATCAAACATTTACAGTACACAACGGTTTTAAGGAAATTTTGCTTCTAACCCTTCGAAGGCCATGAACGTGTTATGATGTCATCAATAAATGTCTCTGGGAGGCCATGAACGTCATCCGACGTTCATCTAATTTTCGTGATGGTTTTGTTGTCCATTGACATATTTTTTGTAACTTTTGGAAGCCTGTATGCTGTTAACCTTACTCCCAAAAAATTAATGCATTTTTTGTTTTCATTAAAGCACAACAAATTGCACACAAAAAAGTTCATTACACAATTGTTAACAATTGTATTAAGTGGACAATGTCAGTGCTTGTCTTTATCACCAAGAAATTATGGCCTAGGAAGGTTTATTTGTAGACATATTGTGGCGCGCAAAGGGTTAAAGAATAGGTTTTTAACGAACATTTTCACAAGTTTAGTGTCATTCTTGTCCGTGTATTAGAAACCGTTTTTCCTGTCGGGTTGCATTAGGTGGTGTTGACAGATGTTGCCTTGCAATTATTATAGTTTTGTTTTACTTTTAAATCCATTGAAAATTTTAAAATGATTAAAGAAATGTTAGTTGAAAAGTATGTATCGAGGAATGAGGATCCGTCTGGGTTACTTTGTCCTATTAATAGGCCTAAACATGAGTACCTAATATTCAGTAGAATGGAGTTCCAAACAAGCATTAGGCTGTGAAAACAAATATGTTTGGTTCTCGGGAATTTTCATTCCAAACGTAACCAAGCCACCAGGCTTTTTTATTTTATTGGAAGTAAATGTAGTCTGCTTTTAACTGCCCAAAACACTTGGGATTTTAATTTTACGGAGCTGCAAATGGTTAGCTTAACATAAGATTACAATTATTGAATTCCAAGTTAGGCTAAATAATGCTCACTTTTAGCTAACTGAATTGTAAAAAATTTAGTTTGTGCTAGCAATTAAAAAGCGATTACCAGGAGCAAATTTGACCACCAGGCAGGCCCGAGAACCAACTAAATTTTTTTTCTTGGACTTAGTTTCTGCTTTGCAGCTTGCCGAAGCCAGTACCATGTTCTGCTTGTTAAGAAAGGTAAAAAAATATAGTTATGTTAAATTAACCCAAGTTGGCTGAAGTTGAATGAGTTGTACGCATCTAACTCTATACTAATAAACTTGGCACCATTCATTATTGCTGTTCAAGAGGATTGGTAATGCTCGAGTATTACTTTTTTTATGGCGTTAAGTTTTCAAAACGTCTGATCTTTGAATTGTTTATTTTTTAGGATACAAATACATGTTTGATGACAAGCTGGTGACGGTTTGGTCAGCTCCCAACTATTGTTACCGATGTGGAAACATTGCTTCCATCTTGGCGTTTACGGACGTTGATAATCGTACAGCTAAACTATTTCAGGCCGTGCCTGACAATGAGAGAGTTATTCCACCTAGAAATACAACTCCTTATTTTCTGTAAATTGTAATTGATGACTGTAAGAAATTGTGTAATCTTAGATAGAAATTATAAATATGATGTACCAGTTTTTTTGGGTTTTTTTCCGTTTAATTTTTAAATTAAATCAGTAATATGATACTGATGGAAGTGTTCTTACTTATTCTATCTTTCACTATCTGATAAGATTATACCGAACGAGAATTTTTTAGCCGAACCGAACCAAACCGAACAAACCTTAAATAAGCCGAACAAAATTATTTCTAACAAATCTATCTTAAACTAAAATGTAAAAGAACTCGGTTTACAAAGATTCATCAAAGCACAAGTTTCTTAACAAACGTAGGTATTTCCACATGGACTTAAGTCCATAGATGTTGTAACTCTTTTTAAACATAAAAAAAATCTCCACTATTTTTACATTTTCCCTTATAACTTCTGAACCGTTAGAGCTAGGACCAACAGAAAGCCGGCGAAAAACCTTCAAAATGGTGTATTCAAACATCAAAATCCGTCGATTAGAAGTGAAAATATGTTCGGTTTGGTATTTTGCGTTTGAAAGACCGAACCGAACACCCTCTGTTCGGCCGTGTTTGGTTCGGTACAGCCTTACTATCTGAGGAATTGTGAATTAAATGCACGATAGTAATATTCATGATCGCAGTTGTTGGCCGTTTTCGCAACTGCTTTAAAATTGACTATGAGAGGGGAAGGCTGCGGACTGCAAAACAGAGTAGTGTAGTTAACAGGAATTTTGGAAAAGCCGTGGAAATCTACAGAAATTTTAAGTTTGATCATCATTTCCGGTGGAAGTTCTCTAGCATTCCGCCTAAAAAGAACACAACAAAATGGTGCTAAAACAAGGAAATATTTCTTGGTGTTAAAACAGTACAGCACTTTATTGAACATTTCTGGAGTCGATGGAACGCAGGATGATGGCTGTGTAAACTACACAAGAACCTTTACCGTGTTGTTTAAGGTTTTGCTATGCCACTTTTGTTTTGACATTTTGCTTTTTTTTTTTCAAATATGTAATCAAGCTTGTGTTGTGCGAAATGGTGAAGGGTATTTTCTCATACTTTAACGTCACAGAATTGCAAAAAAAAATGTTCAGCTTGGTTTGATTGGCAGCAGAAATTACCACGGATGTGGCTTAAACAATTTTGTGGAAATTGCCTCTTTAATAAGGCGAGGTAACTTTTTGCATGACACACAAAATTCCGACAAGCTCCAACAATGGGCACGTGCTATTTGTAATATCCTCATCAATATCGATTGCGTTCAAACTTGGTGTTGTCACAGTTGCTCACTCTCTAACGCATGGCACACGCAAGCCACAACTAAACACTACCTTCCAACTCCACGTAAACCAACAAATGTTGGAGGCAGTTTGGCTCCACACTTGACACCATGCGTACTATTTGTTGTTACATCATACTTTCAAAATATACATTTTAGAACTTAAACTCAAGAGGGTGAGTCCTCTAAAGAGCAGAAGATGCGTCACACCTCAACATGACAGATGGGTTTGCGAGTGATTGTGGGAGACATCGGAAACAAAAACTTTTAAGAGGTCTTGGATTGGATTTTGGTTGCGTTTTCTGAGCTCATGCCAGGCAGAATTCACACTTCCCATCACCCTGGAAAACCTATGGATGTAACCCCATATACGTTAACTAGCCATGTCGCTCACTCCATGGGCGTCGTTCCATGCTTCACGTAATTTCTTTGATTCCAAGAGTATCACAAAATTATTGATGTACTGATTATTTTGATACAAACTAATTCCTATTGTTGCTCACAGTTCGTTCACCACATTGCTCGGCACATCTGCATTGCATCTACACCATCATTCAATATATATGACTTGTTTGCACGTTTGTATGCCTCAGGGGTCGAATTTTTAAATTTTGTACCAGGTGCAAAATTTGCACTACAGAACTAACCCTGAAGTGCAAAACACCAACTTGAAGTGCAGTAAATGTACCTACCCCCCCCCCCTCCCCTCAAAAAATTCAATTCATGCCAAACCAGATGTTAAAACCTTGACCTTTTTCCCAGCATTTGCCCACCTAGTTATTGCTGGTTCAGCATCATGGTCAGCTGTATTTGTTTCGCTGAAAGTGATTCGAAGTAGGTCACCGATGCAGGAGTACTCACTTGCAGCGCCAGTCTCCCATAATTCTTTTGGCACATAAAAATTCCAGTTTTACTTCTGCTGTGCTGACAGGGAATAACAGAATTATTGTTAATCTGTACACAACATTTTTGCACTTTGTTAAGCATTGCTCATCCATCAACAGTACTTAACACTAACTGTACACGTGTTGAGCTGCGGAGTGCAAATATTGCACTCCAGCATGTAAGTTTGAGGTGCAAATTGGTGATTCTGGAGTGCAAATTGCACTTTGCTCCTGGTTATTTCGACCCCTGACGCCTATTCCTCCAAAAGTAATCCCCAGTGTGAAGGTGAGAACGATTGAGAGAGCAAAGTTTCACATTGAAAATATTTGGTTTACGTGGAAAAGCTTGCTTTGCTTGCTCAATCCACGCACCTCCATGCTTCAGATACATGAATGTTTGACATCCTTTTAAAAACATATCTATGGGTCTGTTTTTTTTCATGCTTCCAAGTCATTGATACAAAACCAATTTTAATATCCATGTATAGTATGATGCAAAATACGTCGTACTTTTAGGTTATTTTTTGCCTGCATCCTTATCCAGATCATCTCCGTGCGTAACTAATAGCTTCAAGACGGTTTGTTTGTCACGAATTTTAATCCGTGCACGAATCAACTATGACGTCACAAACAAACATCATGAGGGTCAAAAAATAAACTTTGAATATTTGCAGGTTTATTCGCAGGTCATAAAATCAAGTTACAGTGACAAAAATAAGCCTGACAGGAGCACAATTTAATTCTTCATTTGGTCCTACTCCCATCTTTGTAGGTGCCTTGGTTCAAGAGGAGTAGAGGTATACGCACATCATATGTCTTTAATGATGTAGCTTTTTTTCCTACATACTCTGCTGTTCTGCGCATATTTATTTTGTGAACAATACAGCTGGGATGTTGGCTTCCCAGCAGTGTTCGTATGGGAACTATAATAAACGCTGTTGTAAACAATAAGTTATCCCAACTCGTCAACAAACTAAAAAATAAAAATACAGTTTCTCTGTACCTTATCATTGGTATAGCTTGCGAATAAATTGATCAGTAATTTTTTTGTGATGGCTGACATTGAATACTTCCACTTCAGTTTGATTGTTGCCGATGGGATCACAAGCGCTTCCTCACATGCTTATCACTATTTTGTACAGCCAGCCTGCCGCATGATAAAATACTGCAGCCATGTACTACACCTCCCTTTTATTTCTGCTTGGCCAGCCCAACAATCCTTCCGTCATTCAAGCTATTATCATTTTAAAGGGGGAAAAAAGTCGCACTTAACACCTCCAGACACTTCGAAAGCAAATTTTCTTGGTCGAGTGCTCGAGATGGCAGTTTGAAGCCGCCGCGTCTTTTGCTTTGGGAAAAGGGGAACGGTTGTCTCCGCAAATTCAAGTGTTTTCAAGATACTGTAACTTGTTTTCAAAGTATCTGGTGGCGTTAGCGTGACTTTTTTCCTATGCATTCAATCAAGTCAGCCACTGTTATAATCATTTACCGATTTTTGGAACTATTATCATTTAATCCTTTTTCACTGTTTGAACCATCAGGCCATATGTAATAATCCAGATCACTTGCACACGATTCTGTTGGACGATACCGAGTACGATGGGAGGCCATCTTGAATGGTTCGCAATTGGTGCCCCTTGCCAATGAGAAAATGTTGTGAAAAATTGAATAATACCACCGCATTGGTTCGTTTGATTAAAAGTTACCTAATGCTAACTGTTAGGTGATCTTCCATTGAATTTGTTTAACGTACAGCAGTTTTTTCTGGGGCACCAAACGAACTCTCTCGAGTCTTGGTGTCTGAAAAATTTGAAATTGCGCAATTCATCTTTCTCAAAATATCTCGTGTAATTATAATTCCAGGATGGCACCTGAATTTTTTTTATTTAAGATGTAGTACAAGGAAATCGCAAGCTGCCTTGTTTAAACGTCATCAGCAGTCCGATATCGAGCTCAACGCGTGTTCACTGTTCTGCAACAATGATAATATAGGGTTAATCTCCATTTGAAAGCTCTGGAATTGTCTAATTTTTCACTAACAACCTGGGAAATTCTGGGTGGGGGGGGGGGGACAACTTAAACCATATTGTGTTTATGAACACCTAAAGGTTTAACACCTCCGGCTACTTTTTGGCCCCAGCTATACGTTTTGGCAATGTTTGAACCCAGCTATACGGAATTAAAATTGTATGGAAAACAATCCTTAAAAAAAAACGATAAATCATCTGGAAATTGACGTCAGTTACTCTGGAAAACTCTTCACTGTTTTGGTGGAAACCCTGCCAAGTGCGCATCACTCTCGTCGAAGTAACTTTTGCAAAACAAACCCGTTTAGAATGAACGAAGCATAAAAAAAAAATTATTAATAGAAACATGTACTGTGTAACAATTGTGTAGAAGCAAGTAGTTCATTGGATTCTAGCCCCACTCATAAATATTTATAATGCTAACCAAATTGTCTCTAATATACATTAACTAGGATCAAATTGGAGAGCAATGATGAATGAAAAGAAATTTAAAGGATGTATAACCAACCACTTACTAACGGAGCCATTGGCTGCTGGAAAAGCCAATTTTCAATTTATATTCTCTTTCAGTTAATCATCTTTAAATTTCTTGGCGACCAGGACAGCTTAATTAAAGGGTTTTCGTGAAGGGTTACATAGCTCTCAAAACAAATACCCTGCATTGTGAAAAGCATCCCCAGTATCAATGGACTCGCAGCAAACCTATTTTTACCTCCAACCCATCGACAACACGCCAGACAGTCCTGTTTCAACTCGACAATGTCACATCCACATGTATTAATGGCAGCTTTAAAAAATCACATAGACTCCCCCACGAAAGTGATAAAACGAATGAGTTATCCATTGCCAGCAAATCTAGTTTGCCTATAAGGGAATTGAGTTCTAGCAGAGTGTGGTGAGAGGACTGATGATATGAGCATATTGCCGCAAGGTCTGCGATCCTATCTGGTGATGGCATGATCGCTGCTGTTGCTAGGTTGAAAGCGACTCCAAAAAAACGAAAGATTTGGAAGGAAGAAGGCGAGACTTGGGGAGGTTGATGCCAAAACCTAATTGGGCGAGGAGGGACATGGTGAAATTTCAGTTTTGAAGAAGCATGTTGTGGTCCTGGTTCTGGAGAAACCAGTTGTCCAAAAATGCGCTTGCGGCTACCCCGGTGTCGATGGAGAGCCGCCAAAACCAAAGCAAAAGCGCGAAAACTTGAGGAGTTGCGTTAATGCCAAAAAGGAGACGTTGCTCTGAGTGCAACTGATGCATGCGCACTGGGTTACCGAGCTGGCAGGCATAGGCCTGTAAGTTTATTCGCTAGGGAAAAAGTATTTGAAGACAAGAATGCTAAAATTATAGCAATGCACCTTGTCGGCAGCAACTAGAAACAAACTTTTTTTTATTGTCCGATCGCCTTCTTTCTATGTTTATGGCCGGTTCGTATTTTAATAGGTTCTTTGGTAAACGCTATGCCTGTTCAGTTTTCAAAATCAGCTTATCAGTTTTGTTTGAAGTTTGGTGGAGTAAATTGTATTGTGGAGGACATGAATTTGCACACACAGATGGGTAAAAAGCTGCTAAAAGGAGCATTACTTACACCCAGGCTGCGTTAACTCTAAATTTGAGGGTGTTTGATGGAATAAGGATAGCATTTACATAGCAATTTTTTTTTATTAAAATTTAAACATTAGCACAGAAACAATTTTATAAAAAAATATATATTTTCATTTTATATTGCACTGTATTGTGAACATCGTACATTGTTGTGTAATGGATTACTTATGACTTTTCAATAAAGACGCAGCACCTTCATCCAATATCCAGTGTAGCTCCCCATGAGTTGGTCTGACTAATGCTGCTGGGAGAGGATCACTTTCATTTTCTTCCAGGATTTTCTGTAAATTGAATTAAAACCTCATGAGTTCCTAACAGATTAAATCCTTTCAGTGCCATGAAGTATTCTAAATAGCAGGGCTCGAAAAGAGCGTTATCACATCACATTGGATGCGATACCGCTCATTTCGAGCCCAAATTAAATCTTTGGAGACGCATAATTACATAATGCTTAGCAGTTCAGCAACACAACTATTTTAAATGAGACATCATAATGGCGTATTCACGATCATGTCGACTGACACGGACATGCCAAACCCTCCCTCCCTTACTGACAAATCGTACATCATTCTGGGAAATTGTTGGTTTGTTGATGCGCTCAATATTTAGTTGGCTGCCCTTTTGTTTCAGAAACGGGTCAAAATAGCCTTACATGCATCGGATGCCATGGTCCTGCCTAAGCAGCTAGTGTAGCAAGTAAAAGAGAAACAAATACGGCCAGCGGTTCGTCAGTATGCACAAATTTTACTTTACTAAATAAATTATTCTTTAAAAAATTTCTAGGCGCGTATAACTATTATGCAAATTTGTATTTTGTATTGCATTTCTGTTATGGAATTTTTTTTAGTCAATCACGAAGGGGGGGGGGGGTCACCTAGTGACGAGGGGGGTGACCAGTTCACAATGTAGGCACCATTACCCAGTTAAAGAGGTGGAAATACAAAAAAAAAAACGAAGGTCCTCAGAAAAACCTGCGAATATACACGGAAAACACCCCCTCATATGATGGGGGGGGGGGGTTAAAGTTATATATGACCTAATACTGGAAGGGGGGGGGGGGTTAGCAATTGATGTCGAGGTGGGGGGGGGAGGTTGTAAATGACCAATTTCTTGATGACGTAATATTTGAATGCCCCACATAGGACGGCAGTGCAATTCAGCTCGCATCTTCTTGGCTCAAAACTCACTTCCCTAGGACGCAGGTTTTTCTGCAAGGGAGTACATCGCCCTGGCACTGAGGCATTAAGAGACAAGTACAGTATTTGTAATATGCAAATTCGATTGGC
>JAHWFP010029346.1:0-13726 GCA_023313725.1 Lithobius niger
ATCAGACATATGATATTTTATTTTACAAGGTTAAAAACATGTGATTACTGGCACAGAAACGTTCAACTCGACAACCTGCAGACGTCTTAGTAAATATGGGCTATACGCACAATTTCCTTTTCGTCTATATGAGCGTAAAAGAAAAGAAAAACAAAAGCAACTTTTCAAAACAAACAACAAACTCAAATTTTGAAAGCAAGCTACCACTGACGGCTTTTCCCTCAAGCCTTTGGAAATGGTATTGGTTCGAGATTCGATTAACTTTTGCCAAGCCAGACACGCTGTGGAAAGACCCTTTGCAGCAACTAAAATGGTCCACATTTTGATTTTTTAAAAACTCTACTCTTCAAGTCCCCACCTCACGTCATGAAAGCAATTATTCCATTGAAAGAATTTAATAATAATCTTCAAAACATGTTCGAAAAAAACAACACGGTTTTGTGTTTTATTTAGTTCAGCGGGTTTCCACTATACGAGCCATGGCACATACGCTAGTTTTAGTCTAATTTCACAAAAATCACACTTACAGCACCCTGACTACAAGCGCTTCTTCGCCAATTAGTGCTTATGTTATGGTGCAGCAGTTTCTCATACCATACATCATTGTTACACGCAAGGTGGTTTATGAGGTGGTGGGCTGGATTGATACTTGGGTGGGTGACCGCCTGGGAATCTGGCTGTTGCAGACATAGGGCCTTAGGGCTTCGGGCAGATGACCAGGAGTGGTTAACGCTCGTTAAACCCTTTGAAAACCCTTTGAAGGTTTATGAGTACCACCAGGGCCGGCATTTCGTTACAATGATTCTCACCTGAAAAATACTTTTTTAGGAGTAAAGAATGGCCAGATGTCTGCTAGAACAATGAAGTGAGGCGGACGACAAGGTCATACCCGTAAAGGTCATCTCGGCACTAACATATTCTACATTCAGGGCCGTACCGCTCAGGGCGTCGGACGAACGTCTGACTGGAAACCTGGATAATTATCTAATATTATCAAAATAAAATAAAAAACGTGGAAAATCATTTAAACTGTATATCGTACAATGGATAACCGTTTAACTGAGCAATAATATTTTAACAGATAATTTGTGATTACTTGCGGTTTCTGATGTCGTAGCAGCAGCAGATGCAGTTAGATGATTTTCCATTATTGTTACAACTAGAGGAAGCCCGTGCTATGCACGGGGCCGGGAACATTTCCCGGGACACATTTCCCGGGACATTTTCCCGGGACATTTTTCCGGCACTCTCCCCGACGACTTGTCAGATTGATCGACCACTCATGCCTGGCTCCTGTTTGGCTGCAGGTAGAATGGGAGAGCGCATTTGCAATGCAGGCGCGAGGAGGGGAGAAGTGATTGTTCGGTCCGACTTGTCAGATTGAACCTTTATTGAGTTGATCGACCACTCATGCCTGCCTCCTGTTTCCATGCAGGTAGAGTGGGAGAGTGCATTTTCAATGCGGGCGCGAGGAGGGGAGAAGTGGTTTTACTTTTAGTCTTCCTTTTAGCCGTTCTCCGATATTATTATATAGATGTAGGAGACCGGGCCGAGGCTAGTTGGCAACAGGGGTAAGTTGACACACTGTTATAACTCCCACGTTTGTCAACATTATGGTGCCAGTGGTCCTATCACATATACGCATCAGTGCGGTACGAAGGCGCAATCGAAATTTCATTCTATTCCGATCAACAGGTGGTGAGAAGGAACGATTGTGAGTATGCTGTGAGTATGTGGACACGAGCTTTAAATGGTTTTTTTTTTTTTTAAATAAACCGTAAAGCCTTTTTTTGTTCAGTTGATTGTACTGTATATTGAGCAACAGCATTTTCTATTATTCTCATTATAAATGTATTAAACTATGTCCTTTGACGGAGCAATAAATCGTCTGAAGACTTCAAGGATAGTCACCGTTATCATAAAATAATGTTCGTTTACTGTTGCAACACGGGGGAATCCAATAATGAAAATATTATCACGTTGTTGTGCGTCCCGCTAACATCAATCAATGCTGGTGTGGCGTAGTTCGTATTCGTTGTTCGTGCTTTCAGCGCGCCTTGCGGCAGTTTTTGACGTTCTTGGACGATGCGGCTCGCATGCTACGTGAAACAGAACGTAAGCCTTTCTACACATAAGGAAGTTGTGTACTGGCAGGCTGACGCAATTGACGTCACGATAGTTCTCATTTAATTCCTGTCTTCCGAAGAAGAACCAGTTTGCAACATGTTATCAAGCGGCAAGTTTCGACAGATTTTCTTTTAGTCATTCTTCAGCACGACAGAGATTTCGTTAAACTTAAAAGAACATACCTGCTCATTACATTCGAGCATCCTGGTCAAAATAGCTTTTACAAGGTTTGAGTGAATGTAGCAAAACCGTAAAAGTGAATGCCTTTTGCAATATTTATACGCGTCTGATGTAATGTTGCAAAACTGAGCCATACAGGAAAGCCAAGTGGAGGAATGCTCCGTTAACTGCGACCATACATTGTTTTTATATATGGATTTTCTCTGCAAATTAATCACTTGGAGTTTAAAATTAAAGGTACATTCCTCCCGGCTGGCTTTCTTGTATGACTCAGTTTGGCAACAATACTTCAAATGCATGTAAATGTTGCAATGGCATTCATTTTCTTATTTTTTCCCTCGTGTGAAACGATTTTGCTACATTCACTCTAACCTATGCAAATGTTGCAAAACCTATTTTGCCCAGGATGCTCGTATATAGTGAGAAGGTATGTTCTTTTGAATTTTATAAGTTAACTAGAGGAAGCCCGTGCTATGCATGAATTAAGTTTACGGACACATTTCCCGGGACATTTTCCCGGCACTCTTTCCGACGACTTGTCAGATTGATCGGCCACTCATGCCTGGCTCCTATTTGCATTCAGGTAGAATGGGAGAGCGCATTTTCAATGCGAGCGCGAGGAAGGGAGAAGTGATTGTTCGGCCCGACGACTTGTCAGATTGAACCTTTATTGAGTTGATCGACCACTCATGCCTGCCTCCTGTTTCCATGCAGGTAGAGTGGGAGACTGCATTTTCAATGCGGGAGTGAGGAGGGGAGAAGTGGTTTTCCTTTTGGCCTTCCTTTTAGCTGGCCTCCAGGATTATTATATAGATGTATTACCTCAAACCAACCCTGAATAAATAAAGTTTTTGAAGTGTTGTTGATTATGCCTTTCAACGTTGAAAACTTGGAGAAACTTGGGTAAATTGACGCAAACAAAAAAAAAACACAATGCTACAGTGTAGATAAACAGCCGTATGTTAGCTCCTAATTAAAATAAATAGTTTTAATTACCCTTGTGGGAAAATATACTTATATTTTATCTAAGCCTAATACACATCCATTTATCTTAATTAGAACGGCTATTGCAGCAGTTTAAATTTGGAACTTGTCGTAAAACGATGCAGATATCACAGCACATACAAAGTAGTTAAACTGTCATTGCTTAGCTCCTAATTAAAATAAATCTTTTTAAATAGACGTATTGAAAATATACATCTTCATATTTCATCCAAGCCTAATCCCATCTATTTATCTTTATAAGAACTGCTTCTGCAGCAGCTAAAATAGAACTTGTGGTAAATAAATGTAAAAAGCACAGTCCTACAATATAGATAAATTGTCGCAGCTTAGGTCCTAACTTAAAATAAATAATTTTAATACCCTTCTTGGACAATATACACTTTCATATTTCATCTAAGCCTAATCACATCCATTTAACTGAATTAGAACAGCTACTGCTGCAGTTAAAAATGGAACCTGTCGTAAAACGACATGAAAAGAACAACGCTACAACGTAGCTAACTGCCGTAGGTTAGCGCCTAATAAAAAAAATAAATCGTTTTAATTACCTTGATGGAAAATATAAATCGTCATCGTAGCCTAATCTCATCTATTTATCTTAATTAGAATGGCTACTGCAGCAGTTTAAAAATGGAATTTGTCGTAAAACGATGCAAAAAGCACGTCACTATAACATAGATAAACTGCCGTAGCTTACCTCTTAATTACATTATCTCGTCCCCTTCTTGGAAAACATACATCTTCTCCTTTCATTTAAGTTCAATTATGTCAGTGGATCTTAATTAGAACTAACATTGCAGCTGTTTAAAGCTAGGAATTACAATACACATATGCACTTTTGATGCTGTTACTATACACGACAAATTTGTGATTTGCTATTACATTAAAATACATTCTTGGAGTCTGCTAATTAGAGTCACAATTCCGAGAATTATGGAGAATATTACCGCTAAACTTCACAACGAAGACACTTTCAATGTCTTGCGAATTTTCAATGGCAAACTGCCATTTTCCTCAGGCACTTTTGACAAAGTATCGGCATCTTTACACATACTTCGTCTGCTACGAATTTCTAACCGCCAACGCAAGAGTCTGCTAGTTCGGTGTGGTCCCCACATTTGCTGGGAGACATTGATCACATCGAATCCATCCAGCGTCATTTTACCCACTCCTTGGCGGGTCTTCAAACTTTCCATATCTCACATGCTACAGCGTTTGAGATTGGAATCCCTTGAATTTCGACGATTGAAAGCCGACCTACTTTTTGGCTTTTAAGATTATTAGAGGATTTCTTACAATCGATGTCCTCTTCTTTGAATTGTCGAAGGCGGAAAAAACACGGGGCCACTGTTTTAAGTTGGTGAGAATTGTTAACCCATGGAGGGCGCTGCCATGTAAATTAGTCTAGTCGCCTTCCCTTCCGTCATTTAGGAACGTGGATTCGACGAATTAGACCTGAGACCTTTTCTGAGGAGACCAGAGTTTTGTCCAACCAAATTACCGGCTCCGTCTCCTTTATGATGAACTGCTCATGGGACCGGCATTTAGAGACTTCGGTCCTGCCGACTCCCTTCACACCATATCGGGTGTGGAAAGGGCACGCATTATTATTACAATACTAGCGGAGTCGTTCGCTTCGCTCACTCATTCCGCGTCGTCTCGCTCCCCTCTTCCCTCCTCTTCCCTCCTCTTCCCTCCCCGGCCAGCCCCCCCCCCCATTTAATTTGCCGTTCGGTCGGTAGATGGCATCGTATGTTCGCGCTGCTGGCCGTTGCGTTCCGGGCGCAGCTACTATCTCAGCGTGGCTTGGCTGCTACTCTTATAATTTACCGTTCCGTTGGTAGATGGTGGAGATGGCATCGTATGCAGCTGCTGCAGATGCAGATTGCTGCTGCGCTGCCGATGGCTTGCGGATCTTGTGTAATTATATATATATATATATAGATGATTGTGATGATGTTTTTGCCTTTGTTCACGTATTGTGTGCTCCGCGAACTTTTATCAAGCTTCATAACACATTTCTTCAAATACCACAATGTTAGTTAACTTATGCAATATAACTGAAATCGGAACACACGAAAAACCACCCAATTCAGGAGACACTTCGCTGTCGTATAATGATGTATGTCGATTTCAATCGAATTTAGATTACGACGCGTTTAAGTTTTTTCTCGATGATTTTATTACGTATGGCAGGTGTTTGCAATGTATTACGGGCTAGACCTTAGCCCAACTTGTTGTCAGACTTCAGGATTAGCAAGAGAAAAAGCTACCTGATGTAAACCTGATCCAGTCAATCTTATCAGCTTTCATCTTGCGTGGGCGTACGTGTCGTGACAAAGCCATCAAGTCTCAATTATTTATCTCGATAACCCGCCGTCATCGTCAGGCCTCCACTCACACACAAAACCAGCCTTACCTGCCAAACCATAATGAGGCGTAGAACGGAGAGAAATGAAGTGTGCAAGTTATTCAAGGTGTATAAAGTAACTCGGTTATTTTAAAGGAAGTGGCTATTTACAGGTACTATACCTGTAAGTAATTGACTATTTACAGGTACTGTACCGGTAAGCTACTGGCTATTCACAGGTAGTGCTCAAAAAGTGAATGCACCAAAGCCAACATACTTCAGTAGCACAAAAGCATCCGGCTGCATTGCTGTCTGAATTGTAGTTTGATCTACCAGGCAAACCATTACGAAAATAAGGAAAGACTGCAATGAAGGTTTTCATTTAGTAACTAATCGTTCTCGTTACTAAAGTCCGCAGATGTGCGTTAAAGTCACGTGTTACGCGTAATTCCAGAGCTGTGCTTCGACAAAACGCATTACAAATGTAAATTTTGCGGGAAGGCTTTTGAGTTATAGACTCACTGGTGGCCAAGATAACCAAATCTATAATTACAATTGATGTTAACCACGCCAAATTTGAGGAATCTGGGCCAGATTTTTACCTGAAAACGTGGACGTTAAGCTATCGTTTCGAGCATAAAACGTTGCGTGTTCATGAATCCGAAACAAATATCGCATAATACCGTGGTGCCATCTGTTGTCATTTTATGTCATTAACTTTTCGCATTGTTCACTGGTGATTGAGAACGTATTGGATTCTCTCAGATTAATTTACGCTGGCTTAGCTAACGTTTACGTTTATGATAAATTTGCTTTGTTTACGGTTTTTGGTCATAGTAGATGTGCTTTAAAGCCACGTTTAACGTGTAATTTCAGAACAGTGTGCTTATACAATCTTCGACAAAACGCCTTATAAATGGGAATTTTGCGGGAGGGCGCTTGAGTTACAGACTCAAAGATTATAACCACTCGTGGCCAAGACGATCAAATCTCTAAACATTCTCACAAACTGATGTTAACTAGGGCAGATGTGAGCGATATGGGGCAAATCTTTACCTGAAAACGTGAACTTTGTGCAGTCGTTTTAAGCGTTACAAAAGCGAATTTATTACACATTTATACGAATGGAAAAATTATGCGATGTACAGTGGCGCCATCTGTTATCAATTATATCATTAACCGTTACAGATTGTTCACTGGCGCTTGAAAACTTACCATATTTTCTTAGGTTAATTTATGTAGGCTTAGCTAATGTTTACTTTGTTGATAATATTTGTTTGTTCATGGTTTGTGCATTCCTTCGCTTGCTGCAGGATTTAACGATATAAAAGACAACAGATGGCGCCGGGGTAGCATTGTGCGATTTTCTTTAAAAAAAAAATTAGAAATAAAATGCTGTTTTCGTTCATATCTGGCCTAGGCTTATATGGATTTGATGAATAACCACCATGCCTGATCAGTTAAGAAATTAACACAGTAGAAAGAAACTATTTAAATGTAATGTGTGTATGCACGATTTTTCGTCTTTTGACTAGTGCGGTATTGTCTTTTTACGAATTAATCGGATTCATTTGGGTTTCATGAATGAACATGTTGTCGGATCTGGTTTATGAGATACGCATGGAAAGTGAAAAACCATTTAAATGTAATGTGTGCAGATGAGCTTGTTAGTTGTTATGAAATTTTTTGGCAGGGGGTGAGAGAAAAATAAATAAAAAAAATTGAAAATGAGGTGCCACAATTCAGCTAGGGGTCTGTCTAGAAGGGAGGCTTCCCAAAAAAATAATTCATTTCCAGCAATTTTAGTACCTTTGAAAAGTTATGAAAACCAAATTTCGCAATATTTTTTACTTGCAACAAACGCTTTGTCTACTTTAAACAAATTTTAGTTCTAATTTTTCGGATCAGGAGATGGGGTACTCCCCAGCTCACACACCCCTGGGTGCCGACACTATAGTTGAGTTGTAGTGATTGTTTATGATCGCTTAAAACAAACTTAACTGAAACAAGCTACTGTCAGCCTTTCGTACGAGCTTGATTGTACAGTATTTCACGTTAAAAAGTCGCATGCCACGCGCACAATGTCAGCTCTGACAAGTCGATGCTATTGAAAGGTTTGTCGTATGGCTATGTAATTTGACGCTTCCTCGAGTAAGGCTGTACTTTAGATATAACTAGAATTTTCAGGATTTTCTTAGACGACCTTCGAATATTCAGGCAGATCGTACTGATATGAAATCAAACTGCAATAGTCGAAATAATTATTCTTTATGTGCTTAGCATTAGTAAATAATGAGGAAGAACACAAGTTCAGTAGTTTTATAGTAGCCAGTTGCTTGAAAACATAGTACCTGTAAATAGCCAGTTGCTTGCAGGTACTGTACCTGTAAATAGCCAATAGCTCACCGGTACAGTACCTGTAAATAATCAATTACTTACAGGTATAGTACCTGTAAATAGCCAGTTGTTTGCAGGTACTGTACCTGTAAATAGCCACTTCCTATTTTAAAAGGCTACTTATACTTTCATAACTTATACCATAAAAGATGTTTTTAAACTCGTTTAAACACAAAATCAACAATTGAAAACTGTTGGAAAAACAAATTGAATAAACATTGCACGAGGTAAAACATGGTCGGCTACCTTATAGGGTGCACGGGTAGCTGCGAGCACTGGGGCGTCAGATTCGATAGGCGTCCTGGTCCCAGCTGTACATCTTTGGCTTCCTACAGACCCGGGTTCGATCCTGGCGATGGGAAGTGTATATGTACGGGTTTTTCTCCAGTTGTATCCCGCCTGTTGCGCGAGGGTTTCCTCCGGGTACTCCGGTTTCCTCACTCCTGCGGCAAAAAACAACTCTTCTGATGGTGGTATCTTCCACTTAACATCTGCCGCTTGGGTTTGGGTGGGTGGATGCTTCGTGCGTCGTCTCTTTCTATTTCTATTTCTATATTTCGAAGAAAACAGAATTTGTCTTTATTATCAAAAGTAAAACAATGAGAAAAATAAAACAAACGCAACACTGCAAGAATTCTTCACTGGAAAAGCTGCAGTGTTGTGTTTTATTTATTTTTAACATTTTGCCATACAAATTTTTAGCAGTCTTACTTTGAAAAACGAAAGTCATTGCAGAAGAGCACAAAGATTACACAGTTTCAAAAGGTGCAAAAATATTTACAATCTTGGCGAATTTCCGACAATGTGAAATGCTGGAGATGTATTTTGCACTGCCGACAGTCTTCTTCAGGGTTCTCCTTCAGTTCCCCCCTTTCGACGTTGTTTGGTTTTCAAAAATACAAAACAATGTCGAAAATTCGCCAAAATTGTAAATGTCTTTGCATTTTTTGAAAATTTCGTAACTTTGCGCTCTGCTGTAATAACATTTACTTTTGATAAGAAAGAAAATATGGTTTGTATTCTTCGAAAGGCGCCGTGTTTTTACCAGAGCCTGGAAAAGAATAATTTACGTGTTGTTCGTATACTCCGGCAGTAATTTCCTTGCAGTTCTAATGATGGGAGAGGCTTTTGGATATTGATCGTACCTTTCCGCCCTTTCCCCCAACACTCACAACAGTTCTGATTATCCACTCCCGCACTGGCAGTGAATTTCCGGCACTTCTGATTGTGGAGACGTTAGGATGTTTACCGTACCCGCGCAAAGTGCGGTCCACCACAGTTCTGAATGCGTACTGCCAGAGGTACCACTGCCAGATGTACGATTGATGTACGATTCGTTCTGGCAGTGTGCTTTGGATCATACGAAAAATAAGTGCTAAATACCCCAAATCAATAAATTCCAGCTTGTGAATGCGTAATGATGGCTGTTGCTCAAATGAAATTTCCTAAAATGACGTTGCCACAGTGGCGAATCACATAACTGTCATTGTTCAGATTTTACGTTTCGATCGAAGATTTGTTCTTTTAAAAGTTATTTAAAAAAGTTCTTTTAAAATATAAGCGCAGAATTAATTACATTCAACAAATCGCCTGACAACGGCCTTTGGGTAGAAATGCTACCCAAATTGCAAATTTCTAACTCTTAAATAGTATTATAAAAAATTCGTGGTTTCATTTTAGTAATTTTAATTAAAAAAATTAAGCCGTTTTAAAAACACTCCTAAATACATAAAGGTGTTTTTAAAACGGCTTATTTTTTTAAATACGTAAGTGTAAATCAACTTGTTTTCCTTTTAAACATTCTCTTACCAATTTGATGTTTGTGAAATTTGTGTTTTTAAAGTAGTATTAAGGAGTTTGTTTCCTAGAATCTTGATTAGTGGTGTCACTGTATAGTTTACCTGAATTAAGACCCATTTACGCAACGACTCATGTTTGCATTTTCACAGCTAGAATCTAAAAATCATCTGAAACTCCAACATGGCAGCAGTTTTAGCTCTGGCGGTTCGCAACGAGTCAATAATGTGACTTCAGAGGCGAACTGGAAAATTGTTTCGCCAGGAGGAAGTCTTTGTCTTATTGTCACGGATCATAAAACTGCAAGCGTTTACTCAAACGATGACGAATTTAGCTAATCCGCGTGTGCGTCTTTACCAGGTAACGACACCTTTGCCATCGTGATTAAATCTTAGATGCGAGAATGTAAAAGCTAGCCCTTGCGTAAACGCGCCCTTAAATGTGTTTTTGTAACAGCAATTGCAGCAAGTCTAACGAACTATTAGAAAATAAGCTTGGCAGCTTACACTCACCAGAACACTTTCATTAATAAATCCCAAATTCTTAACTCCGTATAAGTAAAGTTTTTCAAGAAAATAAAACACAAAACCAAACAAATAATCAACGACAGTTATAATCAATAACAGTTATACTTGTGTTACCGAAAGTGCTTGAATTCCACATTTCAACAATGTAGAGACTTGCAGGGAAGTTTGTCAGAAAATCAGAGCCTGACATGTGACACTACTGCATAACTTGTAGAACTAGTAATCTCCCTAAAACAAAACTATAATTAAGGATTCCCGCAAAGCTCTTCGGGGAGTTAAAGTCGTGATATCAAGCGCCAAGCTCTTTCGTTAAGTTAATCCCACGAAGGAATAGTTCGAAAGTTAATTTACAAATTTGGAAATTGTTTACTCCGCAGTTTTCAAGTATTTCAGTTAACGTTTGATGAAATGTCCACCGAACTTGCATTATTTAGCAAGTAGCTGCTCCCAGCAGCTAGTTTAATAAGAAGCCACGATGCTACACTGCGCCATTTGTTGTCGCATCTATATACTTATTTGCCTTAAAGAAGATAAATAATACGCTAACAATGTAGGGTCCAAACAATACCTATTTCTGTTACGACATTAAGACGAAGCCGCCGCTAACAATGTAGAAGCCTAACAATGATGAAGAAGCGACTAAAGATGAAGACAATGCCTCGAATTAGGAAATCAAAAGCTTTAATAATACTGGCTGTTTGATCCGCATTGAATGGTTTGAAAGTTGGTTGAGTAACAATCACTGCCTGCACGATCGTTGTTGCGGGTTTATTGCGTTGGAATACAGACGGAGAAACAGGCAATGCAGCTACATTGAGAAGTGCGATTTACTTAAGAAGACCAGATACCGCCTGACCCTCGGGAAGGGGGTGGTGGTTGGACAGATCAACCAGTGGGGAAGTGGGGGAGGGCAGGGTACCGGGGGTAGAGGGGGTTTCGGGGTAACGGGGGGGGGGGGGGGGGCGGTCGGAGTCTTTTAATGTCATGGTGCCCAGTATAGTATTGCGCAGGCGCATGCGCAAATGATCTACATGGGAATCAAGACGGTGGTACAGGCAATCAGCCACAAAATACCGCCGGTGCCAAGAGGGAACCACACAAAGGGGAAGTGCGGGGAGGAGATTGCAGGGGGTTCAATGGAACAGCAGGGCGTGCCGCAGTATAGTATTTCGCTCGCGCATGCGCAGATGATCTGCGTGGGGACAGCTAGTTGGCCTTTATTTCTGTTTAGTGTCACGTATTGTACATTGAACCCTCGTGGCTACGTGATAGGATTGTCCAAGACGGGTTTTTGGATTATTGGATTACTTTGAATTGTTTTGGTAGATTTTGTTACATTTGCTTTGTACTATACCATGCGCCGTGGCTGTTTGCTGTGACGTGCCTGTCACGTGACTGGGCTAGTCCACTCAGACGGCCAAGCAGCCGTTGTTCTCGTTCATCATTGGCTAACTCATGGTGACCTCACGGCGAACAGCCATTGCCCATGGTATAGCTGGACCTGTGCATGCTGCACGATGGTTGAATTTCCCGAACTTAGCTTCTCCCGGTGTTTTATCGTCTTAAGAAAGTAACTGGTGATGTCAAAATCTCCCCCCCCCCCCGGTTAACTTTTCCCCCTTCCCGTGCCCCCAAAGCCCCCCCCCCCCGCCCCCCGGGGTTTTGGGTTTTGGTTTTAAGGCATCTCCCTCCCCCCCCCTAGTTACACCTTTCCCCTCAGAGAAACGCCTCCCTCCCCCCGAAATGTGATTTCTTTCCCTCCTACCCTTATTTCTCCTTTTCTCCCACTTCTCATCCAACCCTGAGCAGAAGAGTCGGAGCATTCCTGCGGATATTTTGGTTGTAGCCGCGGAATAGTACATTGAAGTTTAATTGAGGTCTGAAAAAAATCCAACCACTGAGTTGGGGCATGTGGCTACGGGTCAGGGTCCCTTTAATAAATTTCCTTTCCCGCTTTATTTGTGTTGGGGCCCAAAGTTTGATAGCCTCGACTTTCCCGTCAACAATACACGTCGTAATATTTCGTTCGTTACTTATTGTTACTACTAATCGACAGTACTGTTTACATTGTCGGCTGCTCGCCATTTTTAATTTTTGTGGAAAGAATGAACACGGTTGCCCATTTTCATTGCTACTGTGCGAAGAATGAACATTTCTCCTCTTTCATCATTGTGTCCGTGAAAAAAAAGAAAACATGCATGCTTTGTCGCATTAATTACTGCGTTTGGATTGGTTGTTATAAGACTGCGTATCCCCGCCCGCATCTCTTCACCATCGCCAATAACACGGCTTAAGCCAAATATACACACGCACATATATACGTAAGCAAAATATGTAGTTGATTGCTGTATTATTGAAGCAAAATGTCGTCTACAGTGGAGCAAATAACCCGGTTTAGGTTCGGGTCCCTTAAGCAAAAACAACATCAACAACAACAAAATGTTATTCAAGTTAGTATTCAAATTGATATACTTTAAGTTTACGTTTCCCCTAACTCTGAAACCAGCTAAAGGCATGTTCCATGGTTGAACTACTGTAACTCTCTGTAAAATCTCAGCCCTATTCACCGCATGAGAGAATTTATTTTCGTGAAATCAGCTATTCACTAGTGATTATATACACAATTATCAATGTTATCCACGCCGTATTTTTAAAAAGAATTCTTTAAGCTGCGTCACTGATATACTTTTATGTCGTCCATCAATCAAAATCACGTAATCGATCAAAGTTTCAGCCTTTTCTTTCGCATTGTTATTTTCCCCCAGATGCCTGCAAACAGCCACACTGTTCTTTGGTGTAAAATGCACAAGTGTCTAGTGATTGCCATGATGATATATTTTATCAGGAAAAGGCGGACGTTAATGTTGCCGTCAAGTCTTGGCGGACCAAACACTAGTGTGTGTCTTAAATATCAGTCATTTTAATATTTGTGGCCTTGGTTACGCTCTAAAACAATAAGACACGAAGGAGCCCTCTCTAATCAGTTTCTCGATGTGCAAGAATTCCAATAATTGATCAGCTTAACAACTTTTGTTCGCTACCATTCTGGAGCAAAGGTTTCGTTTGGCCTTCAGAAAACACGGAAAGCTGGATTCGCTGGTCCACTCACCACGTTCTTTTGTCCCCTATGGACGGATATCAGAAGGATAGACCGAGAAATGAGGATAACGCCCATTCGTGTAATGGAACATCCGCTAATGGAGGGTATAAGCGAACGCAGTGAGTAACGCAGTGAATAATCAAAGTTTCGATGGTTTCTGAAGGTTTCCAAAAAGGGTCGGCCTTTGAAGGCAGTGATATCATTCAACCAGGAAAAGGCCGCCAAGGTTAAACCTATTAGCCA
>JAHWFP010029351.1:3487-28556 GCA_023313725.1 Lithobius niger
TATGTAATAGAGATAGCTGTTGCAATGCGTGATATAGGTGCACGTCTCACGTACTATTGGTATATAGTGGCGGAACTGTACAGAAGACCGACTGCGACTAGGTAGTCGCTGTAGCCGCCTTGTTTTTACCCGGATTGTTTCATTTTTATTCTCAACTACGAAACAATTTTTAGTTGGTTGATAGTTGCGCTTGCATGTTTCTCGTGAACCTGAATTGTTGATCCCCAAAACTGTTGCATTCTTCATTGCTCAATGTGAAATCCACGCTAAATTGTCCCTCTCATGGTCGTTGAGCAAGTACCCCATGCAGTTTGGGTTCGTGCTCAGAGCCGGATTTAAGCTCCTGTTGCCTGTAGGCCCAGACATAACGCCGCTCTTCAATGCCCCCAAAACTTACCCTCCCCCAGACTCTTAGAAGTGTTTAATTTAGGCTCCCCCTCCCCCCCTCAACCAGCATATTTCTTAATTTGTAGATTCGTTTGCGATCCATGGAAAACTGGTAGGACAAAAATAAGTAACCTATTTCTGTTGCCCTTTGAACTTAAATTAAGAAACTTTAGGAATTTGCTTACTAGGATCTTGTCCGTTTCTTCCCTTGCTTCCCCCGGTTTTTGGTAATGAGCGTTGCTTAGTTTCACACGCTCACAGCTGCTTATTTGCTACTCATTTTATTTCATTGCTACGATCAACGCATGACAACCAACCCTACACAAAATGATCATACAATGAATGGTTCGTAAATAACGTAACTATATGATTTAAAGAAAAAACTATAGACCCTACTCACTTACAACACCGACCCTAAACTCAATCATTACTGATACGACATTGGGTTGATAAAGAAAAAATGTTGAATTGTTATACCCTGAACAATTCGCAGATATTTGGCGATTATCAAAGTCGGCTTACACGGTACTGTACGGTTACTGTTGTGAAAAGCATTATTATTTGTATGTATTGCGCATGATATCAACAACTTATTTCTAGTGTCACCTCTTGACAGGATGCAGTATTTCGTAAGGTTTTTAGTCTGTTCTGAGGTTTTCTTAATCTAACAGTGGATGGCGCCAGCAGTTTATTAAAAAAATTGTTTAAGCCGTCATGCCGCCCCTAAAAAAGTGGCTATAGGCCTGGGCCTCTCGGGCCTACTTATAAATCCGGCCCTGTTCGTGCTCCCTAAAAACAAACAACAACAACAACAACAACAACAACAACACGATAGTAGGCCCTACCTTTAACATACACCAAAAAGAGTTTCTAACAATTGGTTTTTATTGGTTTCTAACAATTTCCGATTGCCTTTTCCTTAAAGGGCAATTACATCCATTTTGACATGCATGTTTGACTTTTGGATCACTTACACAATAACTAAACACAAGAATTGCGGTAAGAATACGTTACCTACGTCCGATATAACAGTTTAATTACTGCATCACCAAAACACGACACGGAGGTCGCCGTTGTTTTGCTGGAACGCGCAGAAATTAATGCCGACAGACGGATCTCTTTGATTTCGACTCGCAGCCGATTGAGATAGCTGTATTGACTGTGAGGAGCTCAAGCGTCTGACGGCCTTAATTCGAAAGTCGAAATCGAAAAGTGACATCAGTGGGCATTAATTTCTGAGCGTTCCAGCAAAACAAGGGCATTCTCCGTGTCGTGTTTTGGTGATGCAGTAATTAAATTGCTATATCGGACTTAAGTAACGTATTCTTACCGTAATTCTTGTGTTTAGTTTTTGTGTAAGTGATCCAAAAGTCAAACATGCATGTCAAAATGGATGTAATTGCTCTTTAATTTCCGGCCAAAAACTATACCCGATTTTCGATCTGAAAAAAAAAGACTAAACTTTCCGTGTTTAGTTGTAGTTGATCAGCATACAAAATTTCATCAAATTAGTTGGTTCAGTAGCTGTGGCGTGTTGCTGCGATAAATAATCCCCACATAAGCAGTTTCGCTCCACTCCAATTATTGAGCGTCAGCCAGCGACGCTGAATGAAAGCGTCTTAATACTGGAACTAAAACTTCTTGCCGGGATTGATTTGGGTTGTGTTAATTTGGATGACGTCTGCTTTAACGTGAGCTGTTGTTATCGCATGGTAGTTTGTCATTTTGCCACCAGGTGATCCAGGTCGCTTGGGCTATGTTGTTTGTCTTCCTGGGAAATGGGTGTGGTCCCATTCTGTTGCCTATTTCCAGTTATTAAAAAGATTAGAACAACATTTTTGTTGTAATGGCACTGAACAAAATTGATGACCGACCGAGCGGTGACGACATCACTTGTGGGGGGTGACGGCCTTTTCATCGATTAACCAATCAATAAGCTTGCTTTCCTTGACTGCTTTTCTTTGCCTGTTGCACGCAAACTAGTCGTCTTTGACAACGAGTGCGTGATGACAACTCCAAAGTCGATATAATTGTCCATGCACGTGCATCTTGTCAACCTTCGGAGATTCGGGGCTTTCAAGTTCGTACGTGGCTGCTTGTCAACTGTCTTTCGATTCGTCCGCTATTATAGATAGAGCTACTACAAACCATAACTGTAAATTTCACTAGGACGATATAATATTATGGTGAACATTCACCAGTGGCGTGTACAGACTAGGGTGGGCCCCTGGCACAATAATACAGGTGGGCCCTGTGCGGGAGGACATTGATAATAGTGCGGCCAAGAGCCGTCTGGGGAAATGCCCCCCAGATGTTAAGAAATTTTTTGAAAATACACATTGAAATTATACAAAATCCTTAACTCTGGACCCAATATATTCAGCAACGGATTTAAAGCTTTACATTTAGTTTGCTTGTATTTGGTGGGTGAGCAGGGGCCCCCAACGCAGGTGGGCCCCTGGCACCTGCCAGTCTGACTGTATGGTGTACACGCCACTGACATTCACCATTTAAGGTGCAGCCATCAGTGATACTTCCGCTTTAAGGTTATGGGATGGTAACCGCCATTACCGTTGAACATGGTGGGCAAATTCGGTCGCAATAAACTTGCAATAACTCGGAAAATGTTGGACAAAATTAAGTCCGATGATTAGGGTAAAACACGCACAACTACAGTTAAACTGTGATAACGTTTGCAAAATTTACCCTAGCACAGGCAAAAGTTTGAACTAATTTTCCAATAGCTGTTCGATTTTAGAAATTGATGTTTGCATCGTTTTTAAGATATACAGCGTTTTCACGTTTTGCCAACCTTGTTTTAATATTTCGTTGTGTTCGCAGTACAAGCAAGGACGACGCTAGAATCACTTTATCGGGGAGGCGGTAGTGGGGCAGCAATTTTAGCCAGGGGGACGAACCGAAAATTTCCACTTTTTCGGTCCCCTCTCTACCCCCCCCCCGAAAAAAAAAGATTCAAAATAACACTCTTGCAATTTACTTTCTCACACCGAACTTTCTTAACTGCTTCATGCCCCATTTTTTGGGAATATTTTAAATCTAGCTGAAAAAAGATAAATTTACAACTCGCACAGTAACAACTGGGCTCGATTGTTGTAACCTCGCTGTTGTTTCGCTGTGAAAGAAACTAACGTAGTTTTTCTAATAAATAACCAGAATTTTCTTCGTTTATACGTTCGATTTTGATCTGTTCGGTGGGGGTTACCCGATCTGAACGTCTTTCTCCCATCTTCTTCCTTAACCGGAAGTCTTCTTGGCTCAAAGCGACGCCAAGTCCCAAAGAGATAAAGCTAAATTGTGATAGGATTACATCACAAACTCCCCCTTTCGAAAATGTTTGGCCTTTTGGGAAAAATAAAATTTGGAGAGAAACACTTTACAACATCATCATCCCCACAAATCCACATGAACTCTTTGTTGATTTCAATAAATGATCCAAGATTTCATTTCAATGTCACAAATTGAATAATAAAAACTACCTCATCATTTCCTTTAAGAAATCGCACTACTTTCTAGTATTGTAAAACTTAGTCAATCAAAACGGTCAAATGAATTTCATGTAATAAAACATGTCAGTGTAAAGTAATATTGTCACTTTGCCCACACACTTATCTAATTTCGAAAGAAACTACATTTCATGAACAGGAACTTGGCCAGCTAAGAGCTGCAGCGCCTGACAATGCAACGATTACCATGCCCGAGGCTAAGGGCAACAACCTCAACAAGACAACGCACACACGCGACATACGGAGGATACACACGCACGCACACATGTGGAGGACAGCATGTACAAGTACATACCGAAGATGCAGACGCACATATGGAGGACAACACGTACAAGTTCATAAGGAGGATGCACACGCACATATGGAGGACAACACGTACAAGTACATAAGGAGGATGCAGACGCACATATGGAGGACAACACATACAAGTACATAAGGAAGATGCACACGCACATATGGAGGACAACACGTACAAGTTCATAAGGAAGATGCACAGGCACATATGGAGGACAACACGTATAAGTACATAAGGAGGATGCACACACACACATATGTAGGACAACACGTACAAGTTCATAAGGAAGATGCACAGGCACATATGGAGGACAACACGTACAAGTACATAAGGAGGATGCACACGCACATATGGAGGACAACACGTATAAGTACATAAGGTGGATGCACATGCACATATGGAGGACAACACGTACAAGTTCATAAGGAAGATGCACACGCACATATGGAGGACAACACGCTCAAGTACATAAGGAGGACGCACATGCACATATGGAGGACAACACGTACAAGTACATAAGGAGGGATGCATATGCACGTATGGAGGACAACACGTACAAGTACATAAGGAAGATGCACAGGCACATATGGAGAACAACACGTACAACTACATAAGGAAGATGCACAGGTACATATGGAGGACAACATGTGCAAGTACATAAGGAGGATGCACACGCACATATGGAGGACAACACGTACAAGTTCATAAGGAAGATGGACAGGCACATATGGAGGACAAACACGTACAAGTACATAAGGAGGATGCACACGCACATATGGAGGATAACACGTACAAGTACATATTGAGGATGCACACGCACATATGGAGGACAACACGTACAAGTACATAAGGAGGATGCAGACGCACATATGGAGGACAACACGTACAAGTACATAAGGAGGATGCACACGCATATATGGAAGACACACGTACAAGTACATAACGAGGATGCACACGCACATATGGAGGACAACACGTACAAGTACATAAGGAGGATGCACACGCACATATGGAGGATAACACGTATAAGTACATAAGGAGGATGCAGACGCACATATGGAGGACAACACGTACAATTACATAAGGAGGATGCACATATGGAGGACAACACGTAAAAGTACATAAGGAGGACGCACAGGCACATATGGAGGACAACACGTACAAGTCCATATGGAGGACAAGTACATAAGGAGGACGCAAACGTACATATGGAGGACAACATATACAAGTGTATAAGAAGGACATACATATGGAGGACAACACGTACAAACACATACGGAGAACGCACATGCACATAACATTTTCACGAACAAAAGTTCCTTCCTATGACCATTAAAATACAAATGTAATTTTCCCAACAAATTCTCTATGTCTCCAAACGTAGCAGTTCTTATTCAAGCTGTACGCAAATTGACCTTGTAATGAATCAATCCAAGAAAGTACAAACTTGCTTTTCACAAATTCACCTTCAATTTGCAAACAATTTGTTCTTCATAGGTAAGTTATTCCTGTTAATTCACCTTGTTGACGATTATGTACACTGTCAATAATTTTCAATTAGCCAGTTGTATCTGAATTTCAATTTCGGCATAGGCTGCATCAGTACGTATGTTGGATCCACTTTCCTTCTACGACATTAATTCACTCAACTCTGTAGACGGTGTAACTCAATAGGCTGAACTTGGTAAACCTTGTACGGAACATCAATATAGGCTACGCCTTGAACAGTGACTTAACCTTCTGAATTGGTTCGTAGGGGAAGCACTCTGTGCCTGTAGGCGACTTTTGTTTCCAACAATAACCTCACCTATTAGCCTACTCATATTTCTGCAATCACCATCTTAAGGAACTTTTTTCAGCTGTAAGAATTCTGGTGATACAATACTGGCCCAGTAATTCCGGTCATAATTCATATAATAGCGATCATAACACTGGTCTTATAATGCTAATCATAATACTGGTTCAATAATACTGGTCGCAACATTGTCTTAACACATTTGACCCACTTCAAAGGGTTTCAAAGGATTTAACGAGCGTTAACCACTCCTGGTCATCTGCCCGAAGCCCTAAAGGCCCTATGTCTGCAACAGCCAGATTCCCACTTATCACTTGTAGAAATAGGCATCACAACAATATGACAAATCATAAGCTTAACAAACATCTACATCTTGACAACAAATTTCTACACAATGACTTGCATTAGTTAAGCAAGTAAATTGCAGTAGTTAAGCACAAGTCAATATAGCAAAGAAGAAGCAATAAAAAGCAACATACACGCATTACAATATAATAATAATTACAATAGTTACATTACAATAATTTCTTGTCTACATCTTGACAACAAATTTCAGCACAATGACTTGCATTAGTTAAGCAAGTAAATTGCAGTAGTTAAGCACAAGTCAATATAGCAAAGAAGAAGCAATAAAAAGCAACATACACGCATTACAATATAACAAGAAAATAATAGCAATCATCATACATTTCAAAGCAGCAACAAAACAGAACACTATAACCGCAGTGGAAACAACAAGAACACACAGCCATCGTACAAGACAAGTAACCGTACTTTCCAAGCAACGTGCAGTAAGGAATCTCAATTGTCAATTCTGGTTAAAACACTGTATATTCTTTTTTTCCTACGACAATTCACAAATTCATATATCAAGGCACATTAAAATTTCAACATCAAAATATTAGCACGAATGATAGACATCAAGCGCATCTCCATATATTGCCACATTCACGCAATTAGTCATGCAGTACACTACGTTACAGTAATTTCCATATTGCAGTTCAATATTTTAGTTCTTTTTTCCCTCCAAAAATGCAGCTGGCAGTTGGAAAATTTCTTGCGTGCAGCTTTCTCGATTTTATCCAAAATCTGAAACAGAAAAAGCGGAACACCATCTATCCTCAGAGTTCAACGTTTTGTTTCTCGACAAGAGAGTCCTCCTTTCACAATCTCACTTCGATACCGCACCAAAGTTTCTGTTAGGCTTTTGGTTGACAGCATCACATAGCCACAATTAGCTAAAATGTACTTTAGTAAGAACAGATTGGGAGCTTCTAGATTGCCCACACTGTATTTCAACGATTCAAAATCTGCAGTTGCAGTTAAGCAGTTATTGCTGGCCAAATCTTCTGTCTGCGTTGGTTTTTTTCTTCTACATTCTTAGTAGTTGTCTTCTCCTTCGGGTTATAGGTGATTGATCTGTACTTTACGCCTTTGTGTAACGTCGTAAGCAACAATTGACATTATCTCGATGGTTTATGTAAACGTTCAAGCCACTGTGTGAATCTCTCGACAGCTTTGAATAAAGGGAAAGAGGAATTCTTTAGAATCCGATGACTGAATTCATGCTTCATCTGACGTAACCTCGGCAAAAATGAAGGCATGATAACTAACTACACCTCCCGATTCAGTGATCCGCCGTTGGAGATAAACGAACCATTCAACATCATCTACTCCATCCTGTCGCTTTATTGAACATCTAAGGGCCCTTAAACCCTCAATGTAATGCCTTGGTCAGACAAGAACTAGATGCCCTGCGAAAGCGTAAGTGGTTGAGAACAAACAGACCAAACGAGCAAGACAAAGAGGAACACGGCCTTGTAAATACCGGAGCCCGTAATTCACGATAGGATAAAAAAACCAGAGTTGTAACAAGAGCAAGAGCAAGAACCTTGGCAGAGCCCAAAAGGTGGTTCATAAACAAAGCAGTTTTTTAAAGACTAAAATAGAATAGAAGATGTCGGCCAGTAAGCTTAGAGCTTTTTTATGGCCCAAGCAGCAGATGGTAAGTGTAAGTTACCATCATTGCAGTTGTTTTTGCCTGAAGGAGGAAACTGGAGACCTTGGAGGGAACCTTCATGCAACGGGCGGGAAACAACCGGAGAAAACTCTGTACATAAACACTTTCCTTTACCAGCATCGAACCTGGGTCTGTAAGAAGCCAGAGATGTACAGCCGGGACCAAGACGCCTATCGAATCGACGCCCCTGTGTTCACAGCTACCTGTGCAGCCGGGTAGGACTAGCCCTGTATTACCTTCTGTTAACAATCAATGTTGAGTGCTGCTTTCTTAGCGATGCACGGATCTCCCAACCATAAGCTCTATCATCTGATAAAAAAATTCGTCAGACCAGTTGATTTTGATGACGTCTTGTTCGCTGAATAACTCGCTGCACTCCGCCATCTTTATCCATTGAATTCCAAATACAATGGAAACATATTTAACAACAACAAAATTGTAATTACCAGTCTTTGACCTTAACAAAGTGTATCACTAGGCCACTCGCCGACACGCCATGGTCGAAAATCGCCGTTGCACGCTCATTCCTGCCTTTGTACCCACTAGACAGGGTGGCACCAAAAACTGTCACCTTTGTCTCCCGCGACCTTGATCGAATAAAGCAACAGTTCTATGACAAAACTACAATGATTCCAATGTATTTTACGAAAAAAGCTCTGATTTGCTTAGTATAACAATAATTCTAGGTAATTCACGAAATTATATTTAAGCCCAAAAAATCCAAATTTTGGCACAATTTGCTTCGGAATTGTCTATGACACCTAACATTAATGATAAGTCCTTCTGACGCAATTTCAAATTTCTTATCTTCCGATACCAGATAGTCGTATAGTCCCTAGTTCATCCTCTGTTCGGTGTGCCATTTTTATGACGAGATCTTGCCTGATCTTGCCATTATTGGATTTCTGACTCGATTTGGCACTCTCAAGACGTTACACTTTTGATATGATTCTTTCATTTCGTTCAGAGCCCCATTGGAGTGCGTGTTTCTTCAGCTTCTTTCTTATTTGGAAGTCTTCTAAGCTAGATCAAGACCAAGTTCCAATGAGGTAAAGCTTAATTTTGATGTGCTCCAATAACAGTTAATACAATAATAAAGTAGACATGCAAGCAGTAAAGTCAGCCTATCGGAGCACTGCAGGAAAGTGCATCTAAAAAAAAGTGACTGGTAGCATGCTCGACAAGCAGAAACTAATAAAAAGAGAAGCGCTGTTTACTACAATTTGATTATTTTTACTAAAGTAAATGCTTTTTTTTTTGTTTTATTGTCATATTGTTGCTGTTATTTTTTTTGTAACAACAAAAGCTAACATCGTTTGCAAATCCACCAGCAACATCTTTGAGATGTGCTTTCTTGCAGAGCTCTGATTGGCTGTTCAGGTTGATTTGTTAGGAAGAGTGTTCATGTCGTCACACCATGGCACTCTCCTGGACTCACCACTCAGAGTGTGTTTTGGACTATCTTTACTGCGCATATCATTAATCTGTGATCGTGACTGTCGACCACAAACTGATCGGAGATCTGGCAAAACAAAAAGAGACCATGTCCCAACATACGCTAGATTGTGGACAAAAAATGGTGCACACGGACCAGTGGTTGGGCTTAAAATGTACGGGAGGACGAGACGAAGGCATCCACCGAGATGCATGATGCTCACACTGCTGGCTTGGAAGATATCAGTCTCTGAAGTGACACCCGTAACACGTGTAATGCTATTCTGGTTGAACGAGCATCGTTTTTCACACCGAGAGGATTAAATAGCTAAAAAGCTGGAATTAATTTGACTTCACGAAACACAATACGACACGTGGTGGATTACACCACGCAGTTGACCTTTTTTGCTGGCAGACAGGTCCTCCAGGAAGCACGTAACCCTAATTCCGTACCAACCTAGACCCCAAAAAGTGCGTTTGACGTTTGGACCCCAATTAGGCCCACAGGCAAAACCACAGTTTCATGGTGAAAACCCCTGCCGCCAAATCTCCAACCCTTTTCAGACTGGACTCTGAACACGTCGGTCAGGTTTCGAGGGCCCCTTTTGTCTTGAGGAACAACGTCTTTTTGTGTTGAGGATTGATGTCTTTTTGTCTTGCGGATCGATCTCTATTTGCCTTGAAGATCGATCTTTTTCGTCTTGAGGCGCACTTATTTGAAGCTCCAATTAGAGAGATTACATTTAGCTGTACATACCAAGACCGAATGCCCGTCACAAGACTCTTTACACAGACAAGTGATTTGCTTTTCGCTCTGCTCATATCAAGGTGACCGCAAATTGGCAAATAGGAAGAACGTCTCGTTGAAACTTGAGGCTGGGCTTGGTTGGGCCTCTCGCCTATTGTTTTATTGTTCGACATCCATCTCTTGTCTTGAGGATCCATTCGTTTGATCTTGAGGTTCGATTCATTTTATCTTGAGGATCGATCTGTTTTGTCTATCTCTTCGTCTTCAGGACGTCTTTTGTGTAGCCTCGTTTTCGAGTACATCCAATTTCCTCATAACGTCCACCATATAGCTGTCCGAAAGTCAGGTACTAGAGTTGGACAACTGGCAGCCGTCCAAGATAAAGTTGGTGATAACACAAAAGGCAATTTGACCAAGCATCGGAGATGTCATATGATGATAAACTACGACGTTCACATAACAGAACCCACTCTATAGTTATTGCCGTCGTATTTGAGGGAACGATGTGTAGTGCCAACTACAGAGGTTTCCAAATTTCGCCAAACTCGGTCTCATCCTTAGAACCATCGATAATTTCAAGATTGTGGACTAACTGAGGTCTATGATCGGGGAAAAAATAGGGGAAAACGGTCGAGATATTAGACCCTAATCCAACCATGTTAACATTCATAACTTTAAGTGAACAAACGCCAGTCGTTGCACCCGAGGAAGACTTAGCATGTTCTTACCGCAGTTCCATTTCACCCCATTATAAATTTATTTGTTTACAAGCTATTCTTGTGCTTGAAAGTATCGGAATTCAGGAATGAGCTTTTTTTTATTCCGCCCTTGATTTTGTCCCTCAACGTTTGAACCATGACATTACAATGACACTCCGCCTGATGGTATTGACCTGACGATTAGAGCGTAACGAGTATGAACATGTAAAAATTGTAGACTTCGTGATTTGCTGGCCTATTATTAGGGTCTTGCACTTTCAGCTGACGGCACACAAGCAATCGATCGATACATGGAAAAGAGCTGAACCCGTAGTCTTGGTTACATGTAAACACACGAACGACGTTCCAGGGAAGTTACACAGTCACGCTTCACGTGAACCCGGGGAAGCCAGTTCAGAAATATTTACACAGCGAGGGTCTAATTGTTTGCTGTTCTGGTTACTGTCATCGTAAGTGGTAAGGGAGTCTGCTTAATATCAATAGGTTTTCCGATTTAATCGAAGGCTTTGTTTAGTAAGCTTGAAGATTCATTGGTTGTTTTTTTTTTCATAAGTTTTGGTTTTGGTACGAGTTGCGCTGTAACAAATGTGAAAGTAGTCGCCTCTCGTACAAAATACCCAGAGTTTAATTCCACCAAGTTTCGTTATTTAAATCACTGGTGTCTGAGCCAAAATGGCTGCCACCTATAGTTTGGGGTCCGTAACTGTCGATGCTAGTTTGTCTTTAGCTTGTTCTGCCAAAGTGTGGGTTGATTACCGGTGTTAGAACGACAAAGTTTAAGCAGCCATTTTGGTTTCGATTGCCCTGAAATGGTGAAAACTTGGGTTTCTTTAACGGTTTGGGTTTTTTTACGTAGCTGTAGCGGTTTTGTGTGTTGATGTATGTTTTTTAATGTCATTTAAATAACGTTTGCTCAAGACGTTGTCAAACGCATGTTTATTGACTTCTCTCGTAAGCTTGTCTCTCTGTGCCTCATCATTGGAAACGTTCAATTTGCCGGCAACAACTCTAGAACTGTGGAAGCTGAGAAGTATGGAACTCCAGAAGTATAGAATTCCGTTTTGCAGAATATTTGTTTTTTCTAAATTACGTCCCTCGATTGCGCTGCCGCGCTCGCTGCGGCCAAACATATTAGGCCTACATCAGAAACCGTTACTAATCACAAATTCCTTCCAATTAAAATGCATCTTTAACTTGTCCAATGTTAAATTTGTGAAGAATATTCGGCGAAACGGGATTCTACAAAACGGGAATTCGATCGCTTTTCGCAGATAAATCTTAATAGATTTTACTTTCCGCAAAACGGAATATTGTGAAATGGGATTCTACGAAACGGGAAATCACCATGGAGTAAGGTCTTAAAAGAAAGGGAAACTTCCCCCATTTGTGTCGAAGACTGTTTTTATCTCGCGTGTTACTTTTTTGACCCTCAAAAAAGGGAAAATTGTCCTCCGCAACAATGGTTTAAGCGAAAAACGTGCAATTTATTTGTATACATCTATTAAACTTAAGTCGAGCTTGCTAGAAATTGAAGAGCAGCATCCGTAAATTTAAAATTGTTAAATTCTTTGCAAAAGGATTAGACTGCTTAGAAATTGGTGGGAGGGGGGAGGGATAGTGCGTTCGACGGTAAACACGTTTGAACTTTAAAAAGCAGTGAGTGCATTCTTGCAGCTGACATGCACGTTGGTTGTTGTAAACTTAGCCTAAATCAAAGATCTTGGAGTTTCCGATTGGCTTTCTCCAGCTAAATTGTCCTTCTAAATTTTCATGGGAAAGATAGCCCAGTTTGGGTTCGCCCTCCCTTAAAAGGCAATTACATCCATTTTGACATGCATGTTTGACTTTTGGATTACTTACACAATAACTAAACACAAGAATTGCGGTAAGAACACATTACTTAAGTCCGATACAACAATTTAATTACTGCATCACCAAAACACGACACGGAGATCGCCATTGTTTTGCTGGAATGCTCAGAAATTAATGCCCACAGATGTCACTTTTCGATTTCGACTCGCAGCCGATTGAGATAGGTGTATTGACTGTGAGGAGCTCAAGTGTGTGATGGCCTTAGCTGGCCGGCAGTGTAGTGGCCAGCTAAGGCCGTCAGACGCTTGAGCTCCTCACAGTCAATACAGCTATCTCAATCGGCGGCGAGTCGAAATCGAAGAGATCCGTCTGTCGGCATTAATTTCTGCACGTTCCAGCAAAACAATGGCGACCTCCGTGTCGTGTTTTGGTGATGCAGTAATTAATTTGTTATATCGGACGTAAGTAACGTATTCTTACCGCAATTCTTACCGCGTTTAGTTATTGTGTAAGTGATCCAAAAGTCAAACATGCATGTCAAAATGGATGTAATTGCCTTTTAAGGGAGGGCGAACCCAAACTGGGCTATCTTTCCCACGAAAATGTCAAACATGCATGTCAAAGTCAAACATGCATGTCAAAATGGATGTAATTGCCCTTTAAAAGTAACTCAATAAACAACAACAAACAAACAGTGAGAGTGGTGTTGAAAACTCGAGAATTATACAGTGATCCTGAAAATTGTAGCATGAATGTGACCCAAAGTCTCATTCGAAACTTGAATGGCAAAACGTGTTAACAGGACGTTTCTATGGTTACGTGGGCAAGGCGGGGGTGTAATGTGTAGCTGCCTATATACAGCAGTGATATTTGCCGCCATATTGGCACCAGTATGGATTTTGGAGGGCATAACTACAATGTGCAGTACATAAAAATGGAGGGAAAAGCAACGGAAGAACGGATTTCTTAGGCTTAAAATAACGTTGTTTTCTCCAACAACAAAAAATCGCGCGTTTTAGGTCTAAGAAATCACTCTTCACAGCATCGGCTTCAGTATGACGCCCTTCTGTTTCTCTCTGCAGTGCCCCTTGCAGCTAACCCATTAAGGCTCCAGCATAGAGTTATATACAATAATAGTACGTCGTGTCACTGCTCTATATAGAATTCTAAAGAAAACAGAAGACCTGAGAAATTGTGTTACTACGCGGCCAAAACTTGTAGGTCCCTGATGTTGGACTGGTGGAAATGAATATACGCGAATTTCATTTGATAACAACTCGACGACTCAGCTAATTACAATTTAAAACCGGTATACTTTCATATTTATCAAACCAAGAAGTGCCAGGAGCTATAGTGACAGCAATATTTCCATGATTTGACAGTTGGAATAATCTGATCGACGCTGTACGAAACACTCGCGTAATAGAATAACCGATTTTTCCTCTTTTTTTGATTAAATTTTTTTTTTTGGGGAAGGGGGGGGGGCAGTTGTGCGTTGGTTTTAAATTGCTGTACGTGTCTGCTGGTTGAATACAGCAGAGTACAGTAACCTGTACACGGTAGGAGTTTTTGTTTTCCCTAAGCCGTGGTTAATTGAACTTGTATCGGCTTGTGCTTGAAAACCCAAACTATAGTTCTAAACTCAGAAGTCCCGCTTTTGGTTTTAACTTTTAACCCATAAAAAAAAAACAAGTAATTAGTTCAACATACATTCGCATCTTGCTTAGGTCTTTAGCTAGTGGTGGCATACGGGAAAACAATTTGAAAAATAATAACTTACGGAAGGACTAATATAATTGTTCATCGCTTTGGTTTACTGTCATCGTGAACTAGTGAACCATTCGTAAATATCATCCATCACACGATGTCATCCGAGTACAATTTAAGTCAGGGCGCCTAGCGAGCTGAAAAACCGTCCTGGGAGTGTCAGGGAAATTTGTAGTTGTGGAAAAGTCAGGTAATGTTTTGATTTTGGAAAAGACAGGAAATTTAGTGGAAAAAAATTCTGTGAAAATCTAACTAGGGTTTAAACCAGTGTATATTATTATACAAAATTCCTTTTTGCAAATGCGGATTTTATTTTTTGTGTGTGACAAATTAAAACAATATGTTTCGTGACAAGTTTTGCTCATAATTTAATTATGTCTATTTACTTTTGTTTCCGGAATGGTGGGGGGGGGGGGGGGATGGGGTACTACAGTTGAGCTGATCTGAAAATTTACAAAAAATTAAAGTAAAAAGCCAAGTAGACTAACGCCGTTTGTGTAGGAGTTGGATTTTTGTATCAGTGTTATTCAAACATTAATGGCAATACGTGCTTAGGAACCGTTTTCAGCCTTTGGCTGTATATTAACTTACGAATAATTTCCCTGAATAATCAATGTAACTGTTGTTGTGTTCATGACGTATGACTAATTTTGGTGGCATCACACACGCGTAACAGTGCTGCAATGTAGCCCGAAAGGTCATACTTGCGGAATGATCCTTGACGCAATAGCCGCCTATTGGAAGAGCGCGTGACGTCAGACGTGACTGCGTGTTGTGCGATATTGACAAACACGAGGCACGTGACTTTCCACAACCTATGACGACGTATCTTGCGTCACATCTTGATGCTGAAACGTCACGAGGCTCCACGTAAAAAGTCCTCGGTAGCAACGGCAAGTTTCAGCACAATGTTGTGCAATCACATTGACAGGTGAATGGTTTCTTGGACCTCCTAATAATAATTAGATAGTTTTTTTTTTTTTTAAACTTCATTCAGCTATTTATCGAAGAAATCTGATAAAATGCCACAACTAGTGTAGGAAGAATGTTGAAAATTTTGAATGAATCTTACATTGTGTTTATAAGTTACGGTTCAGACAGACGGACATACAGAAACTAGCACAGGATATCCTTTGGTCTTCTTCATTAAAAAAAAAACACCGAAACTGATCTGGAAAAAAAGACGTTGAAATTAGTCTGGAAAATTGTGTAAAGGTTCATGAAAATTTGGGCTTTGCAACTGCGTTGACCTGTCGGACACTCTAGTAAATACCGTAATCACCTATTAACAGCCCTGGCAACGCTGCCGCCCCCCCCCCCCCCAAAAAAAAAATCACACTGTAAGGTCAGAAATAGTGAAATTACGGCCCGCGGGGAGGGGGGGGTGCAAAGTTATCGCTAAGTTATCGCTTTCGGCCCTTAAAACATTTTAGATCACAATTTTTCTGCTAGTAATTGACCAAAAACTTTAAACATTTCAGGAAATCAATGTTTTATATTCCCTTAAATCGTGGTTTTTCAGCACCAGAATTAACTAAACGCTTCACACATAAAGCAAACTAAATAAACTAGGAAACTTATAAAAACCAAATTCCTGAACAAACGAGAATAAAGGCATTGCGTTAATGCTAGACCGAGCCCAGATCACGTTCGTGAATGATCGCATAAACGCCGAATTTTCCACGATGGGGTTTAGGCCTAAACAGTAAACTGTTACTCCCTGGACAGAAGTAAGATTAGAAAAATGAATTAAAACTTCGTTACAGCCCTCCCCCCCTTTTTTTTATCAAATAATTTTAACAGCCCGTGGACATTTGATAGGCGAATTACGGCAATAGTTAAGTAAATACAGATGCAAACCTATTGACGTTACCTTTTGGGCTTAAATGTCAGACTGCCTGAGTGGGGAATCGAACCCACGACCTTTGAAACCATAGGCCGAGGTTCTACTGTTGAGCCACACTGGCACGGTAGGACCTCTGCCTTTGGTTTCGAAGGTCTTGGGTTCGATTCCCCGCACAGGCAGTCTGACATTTAAGTCCAAAAGGTAACGTAAACACCCAGGGTTCCTATCAACTTGGACAACCTGGAAAACTTGGAAACCTCTGGGAATTTAAACTACGTTTTAAACTCGGGGGAAACCCGGGGAATTCTCTGATTCTTCACACAAAAAAACCCCTGGAAAACTCAAGGAAAACACAATGCCATCCTTTTAGGCCTAGTCCTATGTGCATAATAAATATATTTTGTTAATGACATAGTGGTAAAATAAAATTGTTCTTTATACTTCTATGTTGACACCTAAAAGCTCATTAAATCGGGCTAATCTTTTGCCCTAAGTGAGCCCTATAGTGAAACTGGTAAAAATGTATAGAAATTTTTCTATACATTTTTACCAGTTTCACTTGTTTTTTTAGGGCTCACTTTGGGCAAAAGATTAGCCCGATTTAATGAGCTTTTTTTCGGAAATTTCGGTAAATAGCCCGGAAATTGACCTCAACTGCTCTGGAAAACCTAGAAAACTCAGGGAAAATATTTCAGTATTTTTGTGGGAACCCCTGAAATAAGTTTGCATCTGTATTTATTTAGACCTCCTGAGCCGATTGGCTTTCCGTACTGTGTAATTGCGGTAATGGTGGAATTCCGATGTGACTATCCCGAACTCCTCAAAGTCATCATTTCTTATCACGTACTTTCACCGTCAACCGTAAAGTGGAGACATTAATTTGCGTCAAAAACTTGTCGTCAAGACTTGAGAGTCAGGTAACACTTTGAGCGTGTTACCGTGTATAGCTCACTCATTTTCGATCTGGTCGAGTGTATGCCTTGTTGCCAAGTAACAAGATTGTTAACAACGGGTTTCTCTTTCATTTGTCAACACCCCCTCCACCGCTGACGCATTACTTTACAAACTTGTCACAATCGGATAGTTGCGGTCACTTAAATTAGCAAGGCCCTAAAATCAATAAAGGAACAAAGCATTAATTCTCAGGAGAAATAGTCGCCAGTCCTCGTCAATAAAGTGGAAAAGAGTCAAGGTCGACTGGTAAGTAGATAGCAGCATAAGTGTGTGGTTTATGGTTAGCACTTTTGGTTGTCCAGATATTCCTTCTGGAGCTGCAGACTGATTTCAGATTTTGAGAAAGCCGTTTCGTGTGAGGCCAAAAAGGCCAGAAGGGCTATTCCTTCTGGCCCTGCAGAATGATTTCAGATTTTGACAAAGCCGTTTCGTGTGAAGGGCTGTCCCTTCTGGCCCTGCAGAATGATTTCAGATTTTGACAAAGCCGTTTCGTGTGAAGGGCTGTCCCTTCTGGCCCTGCAGAATGATTTCAGATATTGACAAAGCCCTTTCACGTGAAGGGTTGTTCCCTCTGGCCGTGCAGAATGATATCAGATTTTTACAAAGCCGTTTAGCGTGAAGGGCAATCCCTTCTGACCCTGCAGAATGCTTTCATATTTTGATAAAGCCGTTTGCGTGGTAGGACATTCCTCCTGGCCCTGCCGAAATTTGCTGATAGGTCCATTCCTTCTGGACCTGCAGAATGATTTCACGTTTCGATAAAGCCATTTTGCTCAGAGCTCTTGGACCTGAGAATGATTTCATATTTTGGCAAAGCCGTTTCGTGTAAGAGCCGTTCCTTTTCGAATTTTTCGAGTTCCCTCGGGTATTAACAAAAACCATTATTTTCTTTGATAATTTGCAACAAAACGTATATTTTTCCTTAAATTCTGTAGAATTAATGCTTTTAAATGTAGACTATGTCCTGCAGTTAATAGTCATACAATAATTGGTTCATCGCATGCGTACAAAAATAAGCATCTTAAACTAAGATGTGATATTTGCATCCGTTTTTAAGACGTTGTTGGCATCTTACAGTAAGACAGTATTGCCGTCTTAAAGTAAGATGCTTTAGCATCTTAAAATTTTGCATCCATTTTTAAGATGTTTTCGCCATCTTAGCATTTTGGCATCTTAAAATCCGATGCTTTGGTAGGCATCTTACATATTTGGCATCTTATAATGCTGACATCTCATAACGATGACGTCTTTTAAACTCAACCATCCCTTTTTCATTTGTTTATAATATTAGCTGTTCAAATCTAACAGACTCGTCAGCTTAGCTGCGAATCAGCTCGTGGAAGCTAACGTATTAATCACAACACATCTTAGTCCTTTTAACTTGATTGTAGGCCACTGTAGGTCAACATCGTGTTAAGGATGAAATCAAAGTGAATGATGAATCATGTTAGCCACCCCTGCCTGACACAGCGTGTACAATCGTTATGGAAGTCAAAACAGTTTGCTACTTTCGTTAATTGTGTAGATGTTTTAGCATTCGTTTAGGTTATTCATAGGCTGTAGAAAGAATAAGACCATTTGATTTTTTAAGAACATGACTTAGGATTAGCACAATAATTCTTTTCGCTCGAAGTAGAATAAAGCAGCACTGACGTTTCAACGCGTTTTGTCTGTCTATAGTTTCTATGGGTGAGATCAGCTTGATTTCAAGTGATCAACTGCCGTTAATAGGCCTAAATGTGGATGTCTAACATTCAGTAGAATGGAGCCCAAAACAAGCAATAGTTTCTGTTTTTAGCTTGCTGAACCAGTCTAGTTTTGTGCTTGTTAAATTACCATCAGCAAGGTGCTTTTGCTTTCATCTGACGAGCCCAAATAGTATGTCTAGAGTTTCTATGGGGGAGATCAGCTTGATTTCAAGTGACCAATTGCCATTAATAGGCCTAAATGTGGATGTCTTACATTCAGCAGAATGGAGCCCCATATAAGCTGTAGTTTCTGTTTTTAGCTTGCTGAAATCAGCCCAGTTTTGTACTTGTGATATTACCATCAGCAAGGTGCTTTTGCTCTCATCTGACGAGCCCAAACAGTCTGTCTAGAGTTTGTATGGGTGAGATCAGCTTGACTGCAAATGATCAACTGCCGTTAATAGGTCTACATTTGGTTGCCTAACATTCAATAGTAATGAGTGCCAAGCAGGCAGTAGTTTCTGTTATTTAGCTTGCTGAAACCGGCTTGGTTTTGTGCTTGTTAAATCTTCCATAAAATATGAATACCTCGTACGGTAATTTCCAAATATTAAGTGTGGTGGTTTTCGTGCATGGTCCATTCGCGGAATAGCTGATGCACACAAACCAGCTACGACAATTTGATTAATTTGTGTTCGCCTCTCAAGTCATGGAATTAGAGGATTAATAATAGGTTGATGGAAGGAAGCTTTTATGGATTAAGCGCCACAAAAGAATAAAGTTTCATGGTTTGTTATTGCATTTCACCCTTTTGTTGTCAGTTGAAATTTGATGGACCGTGAATTAAGGAAATACAAAGCTGAGGCGAAATGGGATCAATAACTCCCGGCCCTCATTTATTTACCTCGCTGCCCCCAGCATGCACAAAACCAGTGGGAATATTCCAATCGAACACGGGGCCCAGAACCGACGGGCCTTCTGAAAAACCATTTCTGCATGTACGCTTTGAAGGCATTCTTAACACTCCCCAAACAGCAGCGAAGACTTATAGTTTATTCAGAACAAACTGTGGTGCCGAATGGCTGTAAATCTACATAATAATCCTGGGCGACGGCCGAAAAAAAAATAGGATCAATAATATTAGAAAAGGAAAGAGCCACGCAAAGTGGGCAACAATAAGAATCAAACAATGAATTTAACAATCACTTGCAACTTACGGTGCACGACGCATATCATTGACACGTTGCAAAGTGATCGGCAACGATTAAACCATGCGCAACGGCTGTTTGCCGTGACGTCACCATGAGTTAGCCAATGACGAACGAGAACAACGGCTGTTTTGGCCGTCTGATTGGCCTAGCCCAGTCACGTGATATGCACGTCATAGCAAACAGCCATGGCGTGTGGTATATAGACCTCTGTAAATGGAAACAAAACTCTATGAGGCATTGTCGGCGACTTACATTCTGCCTCTCCCAGAAAATAATAAATGCTAAAGCCCTGGGCTAGGTTTCAACTTTGTTCTCCAAAAGCGTATTTATTTATTTTCCCATAGAAATATTCAAATGTCAGTGCGTGGGGACCGGGTGTGGAAAAGGGGTCCGGCCTGCGTCGGGCTTGGGGTCGCTGATTGAGTGAGCGAAGCGAACGAAAATCAGCGTTTGTTAGCCAGTATGGGCAAAAATCTGATTGGTCGGGTTTCCGTTATTTGGTGGGTTTTCATCTAACACCATTAGTACTTCCTCTAGTAAACGTCAATAAATGCTTGATACTACCATAAGCGTGAACATTGAATAATATAAATATCAACAACATGAAGCCAATAGTCTGCATTTGAAGACTGGTCGTGTGAGAAGACAGGTACACTAATCGGGGGAAAAAAAAGAAAAGACAGCTGTCCCGACTGGGACTCGACCCCAGGAATTCCCGCACACTAAGCCGGATGCTCTAACAACTGCACTACCGTGGCGGACCCTGACTATAGGCTCCAGCCGAGCTTAGTATAGTGTTGTGAGTAAAAAAAAATCCAGGAAAAATTGGAAAAATTTCTGCGTAACTGGAAGATTTTCAAATTACTGAAAAAAATATAATTTGAGCGTAAATGTTTACATATGTGTATTTACACGTAAAATAAAAAGTATGTATGTCTATGACACCAAACAGTATCACTAAAGATAATACAGTGTTGTTGGATAGTGAATTTAGAATTCATCTTCTATTCAGAGGCGGTCGGTAGCAGAGAAACGTTAAAATGCAGAAAGTTTGTCTAATGCATTAGTTCAGTAGAATCTTATTAACAAATACAGACTTTAGAAATTGAAATATTAGTGCAGCTGTTATTGTATTTAAGTTGATTTTTCTTATGTAACAAGCACAAAACCGGACTGGTTTCAGCTATAGCTAAAAAGCAGAAACTATAATGATTGTTCGTGGGGCTCCATTCTACTGAATTTTAGGCACCCGGAAGTAGTCCTATTAATGGCCCCTTTTGTTTGTCCTATGTGTTACTAGATACCTCTCTAGACACCTAGATATGGCTTCTTATAAGCCTGGACAGGAAACTAATTAGGCAACATAAAGAAATTTGCTATAAGTCTCCAATTTTTGCGGAAATTTTTCCAACTAATATTTTTCTTTCCTATTTACAACACTAGCGTAGTAGCTGTTCAGCCTCTCTAATTGGTGACGTGAAAGCCACAAACGTATACAAGGAGGAAGCAACTTGATTGATTCTTGGCATCCACATTAGAAATAATGCAAGTGACCCAGCCTGGTTGCTTCGTTAACCCTTTCCCTTGTAATTTATTCTTTATTTATCAATAACATAAATAAATTAATTAATAATAAGCAACTGTGAGGAGGAATATACACAATTGTGTGTTAACACGAAGCTAGTAAATTCAAACTTTAAAATAAGGTTAACAGAGCAAGTTATGTGGTTAATCTTTCGTGCTGTAGTTTCATGCAGATAAAGCAATTAAAAGGGCAACAGATCGTACAACAGTATTCGCAAAAAACTGCAGATGTTGCTGTTGTACGTACACCGGCAAATAAACAGTATTTACAAAAGTGTCCGAAAATAAGTAATATTTACAAAATTATAGCAAGAACGAAATAAGTGTACTTGCAAAAACATCCGAGGCCGGCAAATCATAAAATGGGCGGTCACGCAAAGCTAACCCGGAAAAAAATGACTGTTTATAAAAGGAGATGATTGGATAGTGGTCAGTTGACAAATTGAAGGAAGTACTGGTTCCCGTGCCTAATATACGTGTTTAGACTGGTTTGAAAGAGTTAATGGAGATTGCATTACTGTTGAAAACGAAATTCTTAGCACGGTTATGTAAGATCTGTTTCAGAAACAGTTTAAAAATTGTTGACCTCGGGTGTAACCACTTTGGTTGAGTGTAACAATCTTACGATGGATAGGTCCACTAAATGCTATACACAGTGTTTTCCATGCAGTTACAAAATTTCCTCTTAGTCGTTGATAATAGATCGTATTACTTAGATGCAAAATGCGTCTAGAGTAGCGATGTTGGACGACGGTGGATGGAATGCACCAAGTCTAAGACTGGTCTAACGTAGAATTAGTATCATGTTGAAAATGTAGCGTTGTTTGATGCACTGAATTCTTTGCAGTATGGAAGTAGTGGTCCAGAACGGATCCCTGTACCACTCTGTTACTAACTCTGGCAGGGAAGAAAAGCCATGGACCATCATCCTATGTGAACGGTTACATAACCATGATGAAATCCATTTTATCAATTGTTCCAAAATACGGAAAAGTGTCAGTTTGTGTGAAAGGACGGCAGGGTTGGCATGGTATTTACCAGGGGTGGTTTTTACTAGGTATTTACCAGGTTTTTACCGCCCCGGGATAAACTACTTTTTCCCAGTTAAAGACAAAAATTGTAAATTAAAATTATATTAGTTTTAAAAATTAAATAGTGTTAAATGTAGTTAAAAATGTTTTCAATTCGAAAGGCTAGATTCAAGATATGTTTGCTGATGCAACGTTTACGTAGGAAAATGAACATAATTGTGTATAACGAGCACAAAAATTATAATTGAAATGCCAAAAATTCTCGTAATGAAAGTTTCTATGTTAGTATTTTCACTACATTCTGTTAGTTGAATTTTCGTTTCAAATAGAATTACTAAGAACTACTATTAGTGTTAATGAGCAGTTAGGCTCCAAACTTAAAAAATGCATGTAATGAAAAAATAATTATTAAAAATAACGTTTTCCCCACTTAGGCGGTATTTACCAGGTTTATACCGGTATTTACCAGTGCCCTGTTCAAAACTAGTTTTTCCCGGGAAATTGCCAACCCTGAAGGATGGAACGTGATACCTTGTCAAATGGAGAGAATGTGGTATCTTATCAAATAGAGGGAATGTGGGATCTTATCAAATAGAGGGAATGTGGGATCTTATCAGATGGAGGGAATGTGGTATCTTACCAGATGGAGGGAATCTGGGATCTTATCAGATGGAGAGAATGTGGGATCTTATCAGATGGAGGGAATGTGGGATCTGATGAAATAGACGGAATCTGAGACCTTCTAAATGTGGGGGGGGGGGGGACGTGGGACCTTTTCAAATGGAGCGAATGTGGGATCTTATCAAATGGAAGGAATCTGGGACCTTGTCTAATGGGGGTATGTGGGACCTTGTCGAATGGGAGAATGTGGGACCTTGTAAAATGGGGAGAATGTGGGGCCTTATCAAATGGAGGGAATGCAGGACCTTGTCAATGTAGGCTTTGTGAGACCTTTGGCAGAAATGTGACACCTTGTCAAATGACTTCATGCAGTTGATATAAAGTTAGTAGATGGGGATGTTGCTGTCGAGGGCTTATGTTACATCATGACAGAAAAACAGTAAAGTGTGATATGGGGAGTCCAATACAGAAACCATGCTGATCAGAAGAGACCAGCTCCTGCTCGCTCAAGAAATAATATGATATGTGAGCACAAGTTTAAATTTGTTTAAACGATGAGAAGTGACAGTAATTGGTCCGCAGTTCTTGGGGTCAGTTACTGGGTCCTTTTTTTTTTAGTAGATTGGGGTGATCATGGCCATAACCATTCAGGTGGGACATACGGTCCAGAAAATAATCAAGTAACACGACAAGGGTTGGGATAAATTTATCCTTGCATTGTATTAGAAGGAAGCTGGAATACGATTGGACCCGGTGGCTGCATCCGACTTTACTTTACAGTATGGCTTGGTTCATGCTGTTCTGTGTGAACACACCGTAAGGTTGGCATATTTGTTGAAGTTGTCTACCAAATGATCTCTACCCATTTTGTCGCCCCTACTTTTAGAGATCATGTTATGTATTACAAAATTTTAAAATTGTCCGATTCACCATGTTGGTTCATGGCTTTTATTTAAGGTTAATTTCCAAATTATTTTGAAAAGTCGTTCTTCCCAAAGTCCCTTGCCCAGTGTTATTCAGTTTCGAACTTTAAAAGTCAACAAATAAAGCCCAGAATACAGGGGCAGACTTTTAACTGACTCGGATAAATGGTTCAATTGTGGAGAGACTGAAAAGTTTGAGGAGACTGCTTCTTATTGCATGTCACTAAAATGAAAAAGAAAAAAAATTTTGAAACCATTTTCCCATTCATTTCGGAGTTTCCACATGCGTTCTATGTTTTTCTATTTGAGGATTTTAAGTCCATAAATCAATAAATTTGGCCCATTAGGGTGTTTTGGCAGTGATGACTAAAATACTTTTAATAAGTATTTCGAATAAAAATACTAAATACCTAGGCAACCAAGTGATTAAAATTCAAGTCAAAATACTCGAAGAACAAGGTGTTTAAAGATAAAATACTATATACCTTTTGCTAATCCTCAATACAGAAATACGCCACAATACTTTTTCGGCAAAATCTAATGTATTTTTATTTGATCGAGAAACAAATTGGACATAAAGCGTCTTTAATGTAGTTTATTTTAGCCATTTATTTAACTTCAACAGTTCTGATTGCTCAAACCATGGTCACCAAGTCACAATGAAAATGAAAATGTAAAGCAATTTTTTTCCTTTTATTTGGAAGGTATGT